>JANIJG010012602.1:0-14418 GCA_024611175.1 Megaceryle torquata
GGCCCTTTAGCTCTTGCTCAGCATTGCTCAGCTCCCCTCTCAGGCTGCTCTTCTGCAGCTCAACAGCCCCAGGGCTCCCAGCCTTTAACGGCCACAGAGATGCTCCAGCCCCTCAGCATCCTCACAGCCCTGCTCCCAGCAATGCTTCAATATTAAATGGCACTGAAGTGGAGCAATGCAGAGAACCCTTCCCACAGCAATCAGCTGGGATGCTCTGCCCTTGCAGGCACACAGTCCTCCTCCTGCTGTCCATCTACAGGGGTTTCCAAACCACGATGAAGTTCAAGCTTTTCTACCCACACATACAAATTCAGAGGAGGTGGGTGCTCCTGGGGCACCAGGGCACAGCTAAAACCTGTGGCACATTGGTGTCCTCCAAAACAGGTGCTGGAGGATTCTCCTTCGGCTCCGTTTTGCCAATAATAGAGCTGGGGGTGGTGGCTTGAAGAGCGACTTGTAGAGTCTCTGTAGAGTTTAGGGCTACAGATGATCTAATCCAACCTCCCATCTATTACAGGTCATTAAATAGCACTTGGTTACTCCCAAGAACAGAAGCCAAAATGTCTCATCCCAAAAGGAGCTCTGCTCTGTCTTCATTTAAAGACACAAAGAAACAGAGGACTTGCCACTTCCCTTGCTGGCTTGTATCCCCAGTTACTCACCCTCTCTCTTACAACTGCCCTCCAACTTCTAAATTTAAAGCTTTTCTGGCTTGATATCCCAGACATTACTACTTGTTATTTCTTCTTTGGGGCAGAACACACCCAGCAAGATGCAGTGCCCAGGAAAATACGCTGGAAGTCCAAACCCCTCTTCATTTTGTAAGAGAGCCATATAGACTCGAGCTCAACCTGGGCAAAACAAGTCCTTGAGCTTTCTGAAGACTGTCCTTCTATTTTATTTGTGTCCCCTCCCACTGGTGTCCCAGTTAAAATGCGAATACTGGGCACGGATGCAGTATCTCAACACAGACCTGGCTAACATGGAGCACTGAGACACAAATCACCCGGTGGGAGGTGACCCTTCAATCTGTTTCTGCCCTGCCTGCCAGGGGTGGACAGATGCATTGCACCTTCAAACACCCTTTTCTTGGGCATAATTGCAGGCTAAAGTGAAGATCTGATGTCCAGGCAGCCCAAAGCACCCCTGGCTAAGCTTGGGTATGGGCTCACCCACAAATTTTATGAGGTTCTGCTTTGTGCAGAGCTGAAAATAGGTGGAAATTGTCAAATATTGAGAATCATTTTGGTTGGAAGAGTCCTTTAAGATCATCAAGACCAACTGTTAACCCAGCACTGCCAGGGCACCACTGACCCATGTCCCTCAGCACCACAGCTCCATGGCTTTCAAACCCCTCCAGGGATCACAAGGACTCCACCACTGCCCTGGGCAGCCTGGGACAGCCCTGGACAACCCTCAAGGAGAAGAAATTGTTCCTCAGCTCCAACCTCAACCTCCCCTGGGGCAACTTGAGGATGATTCCTCTTGTCCTGTCACTTGTTCCTTGGGAGCAGAGCCTGAAACCCCAGGAGCTGTCAGAGCCAGGAGGTCTCCCCTGAGCCTCCTTTTCTCCAGGTTCAACAAGCCCAGGTCCCTCTGCTGCTCCTTACCACACTGTTTCTCTAGCCCCTTCCCCAGCTCTGTTGCCCTTCTCTGGCCGCACTGCTGCCCCTCCATGTATTTCTGGGAGTGAGGGACCCAAAACTGAACGCACTATTCAGAAGGCTACACTGAAGTGTTGATTCCTGGTTTACAAAAGCAGGATGAGCCATTTTTAACACCCTCTGGATAGAGAGCCTGGTGGGCCTGGGTGCTGCGAGCTGGCCAGACACAGCCTCTGCGGTGTGAAAAGAGACCAGGCACCTGTCTTGTGGAGACAGAAGGAGGGGATGCGATGGATGTTCTGCTTGAAGGGAGCTGGGGCATCCCAAATGCCAGAGGGGAGGAAAAGGGGATGGAGAAGCTCTTCTGCCACTTGTCAGGAGAACCCTGGGCACTCAGGATTTTGGCAGCCGCTGCCAGCAGGACGACGGCCTCTGCTCACGGTCGGCCCCGCATCCCAAGTTATCATCACAGCTTGCTCCCATCACCCCCTCGATTCCCAGGCTCTGTGTTTTTCCCCACTTGCCTCTTGTTCTCCCTCCAGCAATTTCTCCTCTCAATTAGCGGCCCGACTCTCTCTCCAATGGCCCATAAAATAATTAAAACAAGCCCCAAACTAGACCAACCTTTAACCCTCCCATGCACTCCCCGTCGCTCAGATTAACTCTGCATCATTAATCTCTAAACCGCGCTGTTGAATGAGCAATTTGTGTACCATAACGAACGCAGCCGCTCCGAAACATTTCTTAAGCACCCAGCCCACGAGTTACTCATTAAAGGGGAAAACGTGTTGAAACATTAAGCAGAAAGCAGGAACCATAAAACATCCTCTTCCAGTCTTTTTCTGAGCATGTTTTCATGCCTGTTTGAGAGGACATATAAATCTATCTCCTGTTTTTACAGCGGGTAACGTCACTGCCTCGCGGGACCGGCAGCTCCCAGAGCGATGGGCAGACGGTGCTGGGTCTGCTGCCTCGATCGGGGAGGAATGTTGGGTCTGACACTAAGTGGCTGAGCAAAATCTTTGGTGAGGAGGGAAAGTTAAAGCACTTCAGGGGTCACATCGGGTTGTCACGAGATGGATGGTGGAAAGACAAGGCGATGACATCCACTTTTTGGGATGGAGGGGCAGGTGACGGGTTCAGCCTGAACCGGAGCAGCTCTTGAAAGCAGCCAGGGAATGTTCTCTTACCTGATCAAGTAGCAACAGAAGAGCAAACTGAGGATGAAGACAAAGATGGCTGTGCCAAAAACCACGATGTATATGTTGAGAGGCAGGTTCTGGAACCCGATGTTCGGCATCCTGAAACTGTAATGCTGGAAGTCCGAGCTCATGGGTAGGCTGCAGAGAGAGGGAGAAAACACAGGGACGTGAGGTGAGGCTGCTTGGGCAGCACGGGATGCCCTTTGGAGACCAACGGACCCTCCGAAGGCAGGCAGGGGGAAGAAGAGGGCAGCCAGCAGTGCTGCCTCTTCACCCTTGCCCAAATTCAAGCCCCCAGCTCAGCAACCCTGAAAACAAAGTGGGGCTGGATCAGCCAGGGCTGGGATTCTTCTTCTCCTGCTGCAAGTTTCTCCTCCAGCTCTTTTCCCCCCTTCCTTACACACACCACCCTTGAAGTTCCAGTTGCAGATGTCCCTGCCCAGTGCAGGGGTGGTCAGACTAGATGGCCTTT
Organism: Megaceryle torquata; assembly: GCA_024611175.1. Taxonomy (NCBI): domain Eukaryota; kingdom Metazoa; phylum Chordata; class Aves; order Coraciiformes; family Cerylidae; genus Megaceryle; species Megaceryle torquata. Next base: position 3,279 of record JANIJG010012602.1, read on the forward strand.
AAAGGTCCCTTCCAACCCAACCCAAACCAGTCTGGGATTCTCTAAGTTAAACAGTGCATCAGATGGACGTGGGGATTTGCATCTGAGCAGCCAACGGCCCCCAAACCCCTCGTTAATCAGACCAAAATACTGAAAGCAGCCCAAAAGCCCCGTAGTGAGGCTGGTCTCCCTTCCCTTCTCCTCCTGCAGTTTCCTCATTCCACAGAAATCCCCCCTCCCAAACCACCAAGCATGCAGAGGAACCGACGCGGGTTCAACGGGCTCGCAGCGCAGTCAGGAGAGGACAAGGACCTTTCCAAGCCACCCGGCAGCACCATCACAGGGGCCATAAAAGACATTCGGTTTTTACCACGCGAGAGCCAGGTTTGGTGGTTTAAAGGCATTTTTTGCAGGCTTCAGCTTTATTTCTCAGTACAAGCCCAGGCTGCTTGTCCCCAGCAAACCCCCGAAGCGTCTGCGAGCGGTGGCCGAGGGGAAGATGGAACAATTTTTGGCTGTCGATGTAGCACATCTGGGACGCGTGACCAAAACCTCCCTCTCCTCAGAGACACCCAATTAAACCACGAGCAGCTGCCCAGGACAACGACTTCAGCGCATCATCTCTCTCATGATTTTAGTTTTATGATAAGAATATTTAACAAGAACCCAAACAGGGTGTTTTTCAGGAGTCAGGCAGAAAACCAGTTTGTTGTCTCCGCGTCGCCACAAAAAGCCCCTCGCCGCTGTAACACCGCGCTGATAAACGGAACTGGAAAGGACATATTTATTATTTCTTCTTATTATTCCTTCCTATTGCAATCAGCCTTCCAGTCATTCACCCTGGAATGATCACAACTGGCTCTGGCCAGGCATAAAGTTCACACACCCCCCCTCACCCTCCCTCGGCTTAGCAAAGGAAGTTAAAAAATACGCCCCGTTTTCCTTTCTGCCCACAGGAAAGGGCTGGACGTGCAATTAAATTTCACAACAAGGAGGGAAAGTACCTGCAGTCGGAACTCTGCTTCCCAAATAAAATTACCAAGGAATAACAAAACCCTCCCCTCCCGGAGCTGGGAGTTTTCAGCGGCGCATTAGTCGCACGGCTCCCAGTTTTGAGAAGAAAGTGGGAAAACTGTGGGATCTGAACCCAAACAGGACAGGGAGTGATGCTCCAAAATCCCATTTCAACCTGTTCCAAGCAGCGTCCTCGCTCCTGCATCTCCCTCCTCCCTTGAGACCTCATTTTCACCAGCCCCCCTGGGCTTTCCTGCATCCTCCCATCGTATACGTGTTGCTCGTCTATACATTGCACATCCCCCAGCTGCTAGGCCAGCAGCAGACCCACCTTTCATCCCCGCTGCTTCCCCAGCCCCTCACTGGACACCCGCCCAAGAGCTTCCTTGCTCCAGCTGCTTTCGGTTTCCTCGGCTCGCTGGAAGTTTCGAGGGGATTTCTGGTAAAGCCTGGATTTGATTAAAGCCTCCAGAGACCAACACGCATGTTCAGAAACTCTCCTGGCCAACGTGGAAATGCTACAAGAGCTCGGGGAGCTGGCACCACCTCCCCCCCACCAGCCCTGTGAGCACTGGTGGGGATGGGATTTTATAGCACAGCAACCACCCGGCAGCTCAGGAACCTCCACACCGCCTGCTCGGCTCAGCTGAGCTGGTTTCCTTTGCAAATAAATTAAAAGAAAGCAAAAAAAAACCCAAAACAAAACAAAAAAACCCCAACCCAAACCCAGCCCTCAAACCTTTGTTCCCAGCTCCGGCAGAGTTAATGGGCAGCCCAGTGTCACTGCGTGAGGTTGGGCTGGGTTTTCTTCTCGGTGCCGGTTGGTGGGTCAAAGGGATTTTCAGGGGCTCTCCCCTCAGTCACGGTCTTGGTCACGCAACAGAGGATGTTTTGGCTGGAGGACGAGGCTCCAGCTGAGCCCACTCGCCCTCGGGCTGATAGTCACTGGCCTTGGCCAAGGTGTTAGCCCAGGCTGGTTGGCTCCAGCTCCAAAACCACCCAAGAGAAAGTCAAACGTTCTCCATCTGGGAAAGCTTCAGGTGATTTTTTTGAAAGGAAGGAGAGACCACTTTTGGAGAAGGGACAACAAAACCAACCAGCACTGGACTACTATTTTTCTTTCCTTTACAACACCTTTAACTTTTGATGCTCTTCTTACCAGAGCTGGGGGCTTCAGTTTGGCTCTCCCACCCACCAGGAGACACTGGAGCAGACCAAGCCTGAAAGCAGGGACCCAAAAGGAGGACCTGAGGTGGATTTAGGGCAGCAAATCTCATTGAGCCAGAAAAATACTCCTTTTAGTCGTGTCCAGCTGAGCTGTACAGCTCTTCCATCGGTCCCTGTGACCACGGCCACAGCTACAAACCACCACAGCCCCCAGAAAGAAATGGTCAGTACAAACAGAGCTCCATCCCACCCACAGCATCCGACTCTCTTCTTCCAACAGCAACACTTCCCCAAAAGGATGTCACTGATGCAGCCATGACTTACCTGCCAGCCATACTGCAGGGGATTGGCCTCCTGGGGACAACCCTTCGGTGTCCTACGGTGCAAACCAACTGAGTCCCACACCAGATTCATCCAACCCCTGCGTGAAATAACCTTCTCCACATCAGAACTACCCTGGACCTCCCACTCTCCTGCTGCAACAGCCGAGGAACATCATGGCCAAAAAGCACAGAGGTTAGAGGAAAAAAATAAGTTAGTCTGCACAGGATCCAGGAAACTGTTAACTTTAAATGACTTCACTGAAATCTGATGATTTTAAGCAGCCAAGCTTTGGAGTTGGGTGTTGGGTTTTTTTATAGGGGAGCTGGTGGGGAGGAACTGTATTTTAATCTGCTTCAGATTTGTGAAAGCGCAGCCAAAAGAAATAAAAAAAAAAAAAAAAAGAGCCATAAAGGATGAAAAGTTTCTGGTGCAGAACAAAAGCTTCTCTGTTGCTGTCTCCACGGCCAAGGCATTTCAGAGCAGGCAGATGCTCCTCCTGGGGCACCTACTGCCCTTCCTGGGGCACCCATCGTCCCCAGCACGCGCCTGCAGCCCCCAGGATGGGGGCCATGAGCTGCTGGCAGAAAAGGGGGTTGGTACTGCAGGAACCTTACTGGGGGAGGATTCTCCCAGGGCTGGATGGGACCCTCTGTGTGGCAGGAGGTTACTGGGGAAGGATGAAGATGCTGATTTGCTCCTCATCTATAAAATGAACCTGCTGTGATGGCAGAGACGAAGCAGGAGGGGGATTTGGGCAGGAGCTTGCTCAATGCTCCACCCCCCTGAGATTTCTGACTGCACCTGGGTCCATTGAGTCTACACGTCCTCACAGAGCCTGAAAACCCAGGGAGAGGCCCAGGAAACATCGAGGGCTGGAAAGAAGTCAGCTGGCCAGCAGTGCTCAGGACAGAAGAAAAAAGTTTGCTGAAGAATGATAAATATGGGGAAAGAGCAGGAAGAAAAAACCCTGAACCACAGAAGCCCTACAGGAGTCCCAAGGCCTGGCTGGAAATAAAAATAAATCTTTTAAAAGCTAAAAAAAAAAGAGAGAAATAAATAAATATATATCTATTTCTGCACACAGATTTCTTTGCCATATAGATATTGCAGTATTTTCTACGGCCATATGTTGTATATACATAAGACATTGTGACCAGTATATATATATATGTAGTGCAGGCACTGACTAGAGCAGAGAAAATAGGATTTTCCCAGACAGCAGCAAGAAGGGAAGCGGAGGGGATTTACTGACTGCCACAACAGCTCCCAAAATGACAAAGGAACAGCGGTGCCCCCGCGCCGGGGCCGTGCGCAGGGACGCAGAGAGACGGGGACGGCGGAAGGACCTGAGCTCTGCGCCTCCTCCTGCGCTACAACCTCCAATGAATCAGCCACGCGGGGCCAATCCTCATTTCTTCGATGACTGCAAAAAAGGAGCTTTAATTAAAAGCTGAGTTGCTGGTAATGGCACATGCAGCCCTCGGGAAGCGTGGTGTTACAGGTCAGCATTAAGTCGCCAGCTTCGCGGCGCGTTGATTACAAGCTGGGCTGGTAAAGGCAAACTTAAATAAGCCACGTTGCCAAATTCATCCCTAGTATCATCGCAGCAAGTGCTTAATAATCAAGGCCAACGTCTTACACAGAGCTCTCATCAGGAGATCTCCAAAGGATTAATAAAAGAGGTGATTATCTTCTCACAAGCAGCGAAACTGAGGCAGGGAGGTGAGAAGCGAGGCCGGGGGTGACACCGGGGATGCCGCTGATCCACTGCGGGTGTCTCGAGCATCATTTGTGGGCTGAAACCTACAAATTTTCTCTTTCCTTCTGCTTTACCACGTGGATTTGAACCACGCATTCCTTCTCCGGGTTTTACGTGTTAAAAGGAGCTGCTCGTGCTTTTTGGGTTTAATTTCATTATTGTTTATTTAGAACACTGATGCATAAAGGGACCGGGCGAACGCTGCACATCGAACCTAAACACGGCCCACACGCTGCCTCTGCTGTCGTAAATAAAACCCCACTTTCAGAGGGATTTACCTTATCTTTTTAGACAAACAACTTCCTCCACAGCACTTCAAACCAAACCCAGGCTGTTCTAAACCACCTATACCATTAACTGGGGAAACTGGATGAAGCCGGTGGTCCGAGCCCCAGCAGCATCCTACTGCCCATCTCCAGAAATTATTGCGCTTTAAAATCTCAACCAAGCCGGACACGCGCAGTTTCCCACCATCCCAAGCAAAACCATGGATCTCAGGGAAAAGAAAATGCTAAGCCGTGGCCAAACTCCAAGCCGAAATATTTTATCGCTGGGCAAGATTTCAAGCGGGCGTGAACGGCGTCTCCAGTTTCAAAGGCGTTGCGCAAGCCCGCGCCGCGTTTTATCCGGGTTTAACCAAAACGGTTATTAACTCGGCTGAAAGTTAAACGGCGAGCGGCTGACGAGACCTGTCTGAAATACTCCCCGGGTTGTGTTGGGAAGCGGGGTATTCTGCCATGCGATAAATCCACAATGTAAAGGTTATTTAATCCTAGAATGGTAGGGGTGGGATCTGTGTATCCAACCCCCCTGCCAGAGCAGGGTCACCCAGGGCAGGCCACACAGGAACAGAGCCAGGTGGGGCTTGAAAGTCTCTAAAGAAGGAGACTCCACAACCTCTCCGGGCAGCTTGGGACAGCCTCTGTCACTCTCACTTTTCACATTCTCATGTTGAGGTGGAAATTCCTGTGTTTCAGTCTGTGACCATCACCTCTCATCCTGTCCCAGGGCACCAGAGACAAGAGCTTGGCCCCCTCTACTTGACCCCCACCCTTCAGATGTTTGTAAACATTGATAAGGTCTCCCTCAGGCTGCTCTTCTCCAGCTAAACAGCCCCAGGGCTCTCAGCCTTTCCTCAGCAGAGATGTTCCAGTCCCTTCAGCATCTTTGTAGCCTCCACTGGACTCTCTCCAGTATTTCCCTGTCCCTCTTGAACTGGGGAGCCCAGAACTGGACACAACACTCCAGCTGTGGTCTCACTAGTGCAGAGCAGAGGGGAAAGAGAACCTCCCTCAACGGGCTGGACATAATGGTTATGCCTAGTAAAGTTAAAAAGCTTTTTTTTTTTCCAGCTGTTTAAGAAGCAGCAACAAGAGATGACTGCTTGTGACTCGTAGGCCAAAAAACCCCCCTCACGAACCCCAAAAGGAAAGTGAAGCCCTGACCTCAAGCAGCTGGAAGGAATTTCCTCCAGCTCCACGTCTGGAGCTGGTCCAGCGCGAGGATCTGCAGCGTAGTGCTGGGAAAATCACAAGCAGCTGCAGAGCCAGCCCCCAAAACCAGCATTGCTGTCGCCCGAGGGATGCTGAGAGGCCATGTGGCCACATCCCCTTCGCTTGGGATGGGGTGGGGGGAAACCTCAACAATTCTCCAGCCAAGAGTGATGTCCTTCAGGGGACAACACAGGAGCACTGTCCTTTGCCGTCCAAATGCAGGGGACAATGGGATTGAGGGGTGGGGAAATCTTGATGTGCTGTGCTTTTAGTAGAGCCACGATGCTGCTATAGGGCCAGTGTCCAGCCTGGCTGCATCCAGCACCAGCTCCCAGCATCCAACCGGACCGTCCTTCACCACAAAAAGCCAGCAGCGAGCAGAGGAGCGTGAGTGACAGCACACGACTCAGTGGGAGGGCATCTCCACAGGTCCCTCTCATCGTGGGGCAGTGCAGTACTGGGATCCAGCAAAGCTCACCCGGGGCTGGGGACCAGAGGAAACTTTTGGTTGTCAAACAGAACAAAAGCTGTTTATTTTACCCATTTCAGCTGCCTGCAGGTTTGGCAGGTGGCGGTGGTTTTTTTGTTGGATGCCTGGACAACCAAGAAACCAAACTGACCTCCAACCATGAACGGCTTCAAACCTTTGATCCCTTCTCCCCAAGAGCGAATCTGATGCTTTTTTTGAACTGGAATCAGGAAATTTCCTGGCTGTATTCCCCGACACTAAGCCCAGAAAAACTTTAACCCTCTCCACTACTCACACGCGGACAGAGTGATGTGACAACACGAGGCAACTGGCCACTGGAAAAGAAGAAAATAAATACAGAAAAGCCTTTATAACGAAAGAAAGACCCAGCAGTGAAGCCAGTACTACTGCAGTTTTCAGCAAGTCCTTCCAATTCTGGACTGTTTAACAGACAAATGATCCCACGACCTTAACACTGAAGAGCACCTTTAAATGTGAAAAATGTTGTTGCTACTGTTGGCAGAGAAAATAGGTCAGTGGCAGCTCCCAGCACTGAGTTTAAAGTCAAGGGCTTTCACCCGGCGTCGCTGCAAAGGCAAAGCGGAGGTTTGCTCAGGGCTGGTTTTGCAAGTTCCAGTAAGAAAGGCAAAAATAAACAGGAGAAAAAAAAAAAATCAATGATGTTTTTTAAACCTGGTCAGCACGAGGGTTGGAAGTGGAGTTAGGAGGAGAGTTCTGCTCAGGCTCCCATCAGATGGCAGAAACGAGAAACGGAAATCACTTCTCAGGAGGGTCTGTGTCGGCAGCTCCTCGCTTTGCAGTGCGGACGTGAGCTGCCCGCGCAAGGATCGCTTTGCTTTTCGGTGATGAAATAACACTGGAAGAATTTCCCCCCACACCCACTTTTCCTGGCACGTGGCTCCATCCCAGATCCAACATCACGACCCGCTGAGCTCACCCTTCCTCCCGAAAACACGGTGGGAAAGGATGAGCCGCTGCGTCCTCTGGCCCCCAGCCCTGTTCATACCCCGTACAGGGTGACGGTGATGGGACCACATCACCCCTGCCTCCATCCTTGCCCCTCTCCACGGAGTGGCATCACCCTGTAGCATGTAGCTCAGGTGCTAAAAAAAATTAATAACATGCACATTACTAAAAACTGGAGTATTTTAAACCAAGTAAAGCACGGAAAGCCAGGACTGAAGTCAGACATCACCGCACGCTGCAGCTGCCCTGCCACTATAGTTTGAGTGGAAATAATCTTCCTCCCTTCGTTTGCTGTTGCTTGTCCTCGTTTGCAGAGTTTTCCCCAGTTAACAGGTTCCTTGGGGAAGGTGAACTGGAAACCCCTGTGAGAAATGCTCAGCCTATGCTGTTGAAGGACCAGACCACAGAAGTTGGTGTTAAAACTCTGGGGAATTTGCAAATTCCTGGGTGAGATAATGAGACCAGGGTGGGGGTCCTAAAATATCATAGAATCACAGAATGGTTTGGGTTGGGAGGGACCTTTCAAGCTCATCCAGTCCAACCCCCCTGCACTGAGCAGGGACATCTGCAACTAGAGCAGGGTGCTCAGAGCCCCAGCCAACCTCACCTGGGATGGTGCCAGGGATGGGGCAGTGACCACCTCTCTGGGCAGCCTGGGACAGGCTCCCACCACCCTCATTGCCAAAAATTTCTTCTCCCTGGTTTGAATCTCTCTTGTACCTTAAAACCATCGCCCCTTCTCCTGTCCCAACAGGCCCTGCTCAAAAGTCTGTCCCCATCTTTTGGATAGGCCCCTTTAACACTGAAATGCCCTAAGAAGGCCTCCCAGTCTCACACCCAGCAGATAATTTTGCTTTGATCCGAGTCATCTTCAGGTTGAACCAAAGGAAATCACTTTCTGCAGAGCAGAAGAGCATCCAGCCTTTTCCACTCTTTTATATTCAGAAGCAGATGGACTAAACGACCTCCTGAAACCCTTTATCCCTCTTCCCTAAGCTCCTTTAAGGTGGAAAAAAAAATAAATATAAATCAGTGCAACATCCAGGGATCATTAATCCCTACAAAGTCCTGCTGGAGGTAGGGACCGTGCGCTGGGCCTTGCAGCTGCCAGCAGCCATCCCATAAAGGCAGTAAGAGGAGCCGAGCACCATTTGAGATGCAGGCAAGCTCCCAGCTCCCCTCTACACTAAATAAGGTTGCTAGGTTATGGATTTTTTTGGGTTGGTTTTTTTTCTTTTTTTTTTTTTTTTCAAGGGACATAATCTGAAAGGGGATCCAGATGGCTGTAAAGCCTCGCGGTGGAAAAGCAGCATGAGGCCAAGAGAGGGAAGAATTCCTCTTTATGTTGCTGCCGTCTGCTCCCAGATCCTGGATTTCACTCCTCAGGAACGCTCTCCGTGGACAGTTTTAATTGCACCCTTTATATCTGCGGTAAAAAAATCAGGAGAAGGGGTAACTGGAGGGAGAAGAGTGAAAAAGCTGGTGTCTGGATACCGGGTAAAAGTCACTACAGCAAATCTGAGGGAGGAACCAGCCCCCAAAGCCCACGGGGATGCTGCAAGGTTTGTATTTTAAGATGCTGATGGCATTCGAGAGCCTCCAGGAAAACCCAAACAAATCCAAACCTCAGCCTGATGGGAATTTACACTAATGCCACGTCACAGCCACTTGCTATTTTTCGTAATACTTCCAGAAAAAGGAGCTGCACCATCAGCCTGCCCTTCCTCTGGTTTACCAAAAGCACTGGTCTTGCGGGGGGGGGAAGGGTGGGTTTTTACTGTTCTTTCTTCTACGCTAAAAGACACTGGGAGGATTTTTGCAATGCTTTAGAGTCCAGGAAAAAAAACCCACCCCAGAGCCATATGGATACGGGATACAAACTGCTTCGCTCCCACTGAGTGGGTACAAGCAAAGGCAGCTGTGAGGATGGCAAACCCCTCCAAATTGAGCTGAAAATGGAAAATGGAACTTTTCCACTCTTGGAAGCGGCCAAGCGAGGTGACCCATGGAGGTCAATCTGCATAAACCAAACATATTCATCTCCTCTTCTGCAGAACAGAGTCTCGGCGCTGAAGGGTTGTCCCCTGTTCTCCCCAGCATCATGGCCTGACCTCAGCAGGGTGGAGAAAGTCAAGGGACCTTCAAATTCAGGAGTACCCACACCCTGGGGTCTGTAACCAGGAGCTGATGGACAGCCACACGAGACTTTCCAGCATTGTCCACACGCACCCCCTTCCACTACCGAAGGATGCTGCTTTTTACACCAGTTTCTCATAAACTGAGCCTTAAATAAATCAACCCCCCAAGCAATGGGTGCGCTGTTGCTGCAGGACTCCTTGAAAATAAACTAAACAACTTCTGAGAGGGTTACTTCAAAGTCTGCAGTTTTCTTGCAGCCAACTGAACAAAACCTGCTAAATATTTTCCCGACCGCTTCAAGGCTCCCGGGGCCTCCTCGGGCAGCAAAGCTAAAAACCACCACTGAGACTTTCAGGCGTGCCTGGCGCTGAATCGCCTACTAGAAGGCAAAATATATGAGTGGTACTAAGGAGTTGGCTTAGCAACGAGTGGGCAGGCAGCCTCCAGTGTCTTCTTCAAGGTGAAAAGATTGCCTGGGAACCCTCACATTTGGGTTTTACTACGAGTTAAAGACACTTCCAACAAGTCTGGTTATTAAATTACCACCTCGCACCAGCCTGTCACACATCTTTTAAAATCAGCTTTTAAAAACAAGACTTCTCCCATCTCAAATACCATTTTACATCATTCCCACCCTTGCTCATCTTCACCAAAACAGTGGCACTTGAGAGGAAAAGCCGCGTCGGGATGAAAGGCGAAGCAAAGTTCCCACCGCCGTAGGGATTTTCGGGTCGTGCCGCCGAGAAGCATCATTGAAATTCAGCGGGAGCAGCCGGTTTTCCTCTGCTCGGCGGGGGCTGCCATGTTAAATCACATTGGGATTCACAGTACAAGGCTGCTAAAATACCACCGCGGAGGCTACTGGCACATTGCAATGAAAACGCCGTGGCCTCATTAGTATAGTGGAAATTATGAGCTTGTCTTTGTATATATTTAAAAGCTCGCCTCTGAAAGTATATTGGGTCAGGGCCAGAAATTCCTGGCTTGGAGCTTCTACCACTCGGCAGTTGGGGATCACCTTGCTCACGCGGGTCAAGCGACCGCGCAGCCGTTGACCTGAGAGAAAAGGTATTTAAGAAATACCCTGCAGGGAAAGGCACGGGGTGAGAGCACAAGAGGAGGCAGAGCAACAGGGTTTGGACTAAACCCTCCCCTGCGTTCGCTCTGTGCATGGTTTTAGTTGAGAGCCACAGTGAGGAATTTCTAATGAAATGCAGGTTGTAGTTATGAGGGTGCGGGAACACGGGGTGTGTGGAGTTTCACCTTGCTCCCAGCTGTCAGGGCAAGAGCATCCAATCAACCCAGAAACACCGTTCCCCTGTGAGGATGAACCACAACCACCCCTTTACAGTAAGAAGCAACCTCATAAAACAACACTGCTTTTTGGAATCCGCTCATCTCAGGATGTGATTTTCATACAATCACAGAATGGTTGGGATTGGAAGGGACCTTAAAAGGTCATCCAGTCCAACCCCCCTGCACTGAGCAGGGACATCTGCAACTACAGCAGGGTGCTCAGAGCCACATCCAACTTGGCCTTGAATATTTCCAGGGATGGGGCATCAACCACCCCTCTGGGCAACATGGACCAGGCTCTCACCACTTGCACTATAATTTTGTCCTTAAGTTAAATCCGAACCCATCCTCTTTGAGTTTAAAACCATCATCCCTTGTCCTGTCCCAACAGGCCCTGCTCAAAACTCTGTCCCCATCTTTCTTATAAGTTCCCTTTTTTAAGTCCTGAAAGGCCCCCAGAAGGTCTCCCCAGATGGAGCCTTCTCCTCTGCAGGCTGAACCCCCCCAGCTCTC
>JANIJG010012604.1:0-11950 GCA_024611175.1 Megaceryle torquata
TGCTGAGGGCCAGGGGTCAGTGGTGCCCTGGCAGTGCTGGGGGAATGGCTGGACTCCTGACCAGAATGATTCTGTGATTCTAACTGCAGGATGAACAGTTTACAGGGCCAGGACTAGATCTTTCCCTATAAAACCCAGAGACAGGCAGGGTGCTGAGACCGCTGAGTCACACTTGCTTGTCCTGCTGATGTCCAGCCTCAATCATGGGTCCCCCTGGCATAGGAAGGAGCCAGTCCAGCCTTCCAGATATGCTGGTGCAGATGTGGAGTTGAAGGATCATTGTTGCAGGTGGGGGTCAGGGCCACTGGGACAAACTGCAGGCATCAGTGGTCCCAGAAGCTGGAATAACCCATCCTCTGCCCCAGGGCACTGTGTCCAGACCGTCTGTGCTGGCTCTGGTGTGTGAGCAGAGGCTTTGGGGGTCCATGTACTTGGGGTGGGGTAAACCCAGGACAGGTCTGTACCCTGTTACCAGAAGGAGGAAAGATCCCTTCTGTGGGGCTGGAGAGAGTATGCAGTGGCAGTTGGCCCTTACAGGGGATGGGGGGACACTTGTGGGGATCCCTGCATGGGGTGAGGCCCCTGACCCGGGGATTCCCATGTAGGATGGGGGTGGTCCTCTGCAATGCCTTCAACACGAGGATCCCAGGGCGGGGTGTGGGGGTCTGTCCCCGCAGGGTCCCTGCCATGGGGACCCCCATGGAGTCCCTTTGTGACATTCCTGCAGGGTTGGTTGGGGGGTTCCTGGGTGAGGGTCCTGAGATAGGGTTCTCTGTGTAGGGCAGGCAGGAGTTCTGTATGAGGTCCCCTGGGAGGTGTCCTGGGTGGAGAGTGGGGGGTCTTCCACTGGGTCCCTGCTAAGGGTCTTCACCAGATCCCTGAGTGGAGGCTGAATGTCCTCTACTGATGGTCCTTGATGTGGTCTCCCTCTGCGGTCCTTGCAGGAGAGCCCATGTGCAGTGTGGGCTCCTCTGCCGGGGGGCGGTTCCTGCTGGGTGGGGGTTCTGCGGGGGTCCCTACGAGGGTGCCCATGTGCCGGGGGGGGGGGTGTCCTCTCCCGGGATGTGGGCTCTGCCCTGTGGGGGTCGCGTGAGGGTGCCCGTGGGCAGGGTGCAGGGGTCCTCCGATGGACCCCTGCCGGGGGACGCTCCCAGGCGGTGTCTCCCCGCGGGGTCCCGGCCCGGGTGCCCCCGCGGCCGCGCTGACCGCCTCTCCTTCCCCCGCAGGGCCCCCGGGCGGGCTGTGAGCGCGGCCCCCGGTGCCGGTGCCGGTGGCGGTGCCGGCCGCCCCGCCGCGCCGCACGGAGCATGCCTCTGAGCCCCGCCGGCAGCAAACATGAGAGCCCGGAGTCGCCGCCGCCAGAGCCGCCGCCGCCGCCGGAGAGACAGTCCCGCGCCGGCGAGCCAGGAGCCGGCCTGCGGGAGGAGACGCGGCTCGACCCGGCCCGGGGCTCCGCCGGGCCCCGCTCCCCCAAGCTGGCGTCCCCGGCGCGCATGGAGGAGCCCGCGCCCGGCGCCATCGTCGTCCGCATCGGCATCCCCGATCTCCAGCAGACGGTGAGTGCCCGCCCCGGTCTCGGCCCCCGTCCCGATCCGCACCGCGACCGGCCCCGACCCTGTTCCCGACAGCAGCCGCCCCGGCACCACCGGCAAACTTCGCACTGCCGCCGGAGGGGGGGGCGGCCGGCTACGGGCCCGGCAGGACGGCTCCCTGGTCCCCCATTGCCTCAGATCCCTGGTACCCGGATCCCCCGTGCCCCAGCTCCTCATTGCTCCATCTCCCCAGTACCCTGCTTCCCGGTGCCCCTCTCCCCTGTGCACCACTTCTCATCGCCCCGGCTCCCCATTGCTCTGCTCCCCGGTGCTCCGCAGAGCCCGGCGGAGACTCGGGCGGGCAGCTCCCGCTGCAGCGCTGCTTTTCCGGGGCCCCCGGGACCCCGCACCGGCCCGGGACTGGGCTGAGCTCCGCCGCCTGCCTCAAGCGCCGGGGACAATGGGGCTGGGTGTTGGGGCAGGCACAGCTCAGCAGGCTCCAGCACCGACAAGGTACCAGTGCCAGTACTGCTCCAGCACTGGCTCCGGCATCAGTACCGGTTCCAGTACCAGCTGGGCCGAACTGCAGAAGCTGACAGCCACCTGCGTGCCGGCGTGTGAGCAGGTGGGACCGGTCAGGGTGTGGGTGTTCGTGTTTGTGGGCTGTGCACGGTGCCGATGTGACCACAGCCAGCTGCAGGTGTCAGGCCCGGGTGCAGCACAGCAGGTTGTGGTGGGTGCTGGGTGCGCTGGACGCTGGTACAGTGTGTGCTGGGCAGCGGTGCCGGTGCCACAGGCAGGACGTGCAGGTGTGACCTGCTGGGAGCTGAGGTGTGACACAGGAGGGCACAGGCATTGTGGTGTGTCAGGCAGGGCGGCTGTGACATCGGGCAGTGTGTGTGGCATGGAGTGGCAGAGGGTGGCATGGCTGGTAGTTACCCCCAGGTATGGCAGGTAACCATGGAGGGTGTGGGGTGGCTGTCACAGACCAGGGCAGTGCTGGGGGTCACCTGGGGTGCTGGGTGCTTGGGGGAAGTGAGTGATTGGAGCCTGGTCAGCACAGGGAAAAACTTTAGTGAAGGGCTGAGGTAACTGGTCCTAAAGAGCAATGCTTGTTAGCAAAGTGCTGGGAGTCATGGCTCGCATCAGTGGGCTGAGAGACACAGGGAGCCTGTGCTCCAGGGAGGGGTGTCATGGGCAGGAGAGGTGGTGCCCCTCGGGGATGTGGGGTGGAGGGATATGAAGAGACAGAGAGATTTGGTGCGAGCAGAGCGTTGCTGCAGTGGAGGGGACTAAGGGAAGGGAGAGCTCCTCTTGTCGGTGGGGAAAGGGTTCTCTGTTAGAGACCAGCGTGGGGGTCCTGCATGGTGATGGAGGGGTAGCGGCTGGGACTGGGGAGCTTGTGAGGGGACAGTGGCTCTGGGGCTGTGCTCGCAGGCACAGCTCTGCCGGCTCAGCTGCCAAGCGCTGGGGAGCGACAGAGGCAGGCAAGGCAGCGCTGCTGCCTTTGCTGTCGAAGAATTGGAGAGCAGAACAGAACTGTCCCTGGGCTGCCAGAGGGACTTTAGACCTGCTCGCTCCCGCCCCAGCTTCTGCTCCAGTGGGGGTTGTAAGGGCCCTCTGGGGATGATCTGGTGCCACCCGCTGCTCCATCCAGCAGGGTCACCCAGAGGAGGGAGCCCAGGATCTCATTGACCAGGAGGGTTTGGAATCTCTCCAGAGAAGCTGGAGAAGGTGACACACAGAGCTGGGTCTCATCCTGCTTTAGCCCTTGCCCCGGATCCTGCCGTGTGATGCAGGGCCCAAGGGCTGCCAGTGAGGGCCCTTGCTCTGTACATTGCCGCGGTACCCTCCTCTCCACTCTGCCATTCCCTGGGCACTGCTCCGCACTTCCCTGCCTTAGTTTGGTTTGGGAGTGTGCGTGGGCACTGGAGGAAGCAGCGATGCTGGAGACAGTGTGATGGGGTATCCTAGTGCCCACCCCTTCCTCCTTACAGTGTCCTCCCCTGCAGCCACCAGACCGTCCTTGGCCAGGGAAGCAGCTCAACCTTGTCGAGCCAATCGCCCGGGGCAGTGCAGGGAATGGGGCACTTCAGGCAAAGCAGAGCATCTCTGCATGTATAAAGTAGGAATTTCCCTCCCAGCTCTCCCTTTCCCGCGGGGCAGATGCTATCAGGGAGCTGAGGAGTGAAAATGCTTCTGGTGCAGCCTCCTTGGGCTGGGGGTGGAAGCCAGCAGAGCAGGAGCTGCTGGGGACACCCAGGGGTGCAGTGGGGGAAGCACTGGGATGTGGGGCAGCGCTTTGGGTGCAGGTAAGAGCACCACAGTGCTCCCACCCGGGCCAGTGCAGCCTGTGCACCGCCAGCCTGGCTGGTGTGCAGAGGAATTCACTGCAGCCACAGCTCTGGGCTCTGGCTTTGTGGCACGAGTAGTGAGAGCTCTTGGGTTGAGCCCAGGGTCCGTGAAGGGTCAGGTCTGCCCGCCCAGCCCTGTCCCTGCTGCGCTGGATGTCATGGGATGCAGGTGGCAGTCGGGGGCTGTGCTGTGGCACCAGCTTCCCCGGGCGGAGAGAGGCAGGATGGTGGCAGATTTGGGTGCAGGGAGCTGTGGGCAGCAGGACAGGGTGATGGCTGCTCTGTCAGACCCTCTGCTGCCCCATGGGCTGGGCAAGGGCACCAGGTGCCCCGTGCTGCTCCCTGCACAGTGCTTCTGTGCTGTCATCAGTGCCAGCCGGGCTGGTGCCTGGGCCATCTCTTTCTCTCAGACCAAGGCTGTGCCTGCAGAGGGCTGTTGGATTTATGGTTCAGGTGGGGGCTGATTTCCCAAACAGAAGCTAACTCTTTTGCAAACTGTTCTGTGCCAGCTGAGGTACCATCACTAAAATAAAGGGATGCAGGAAAATCCTATCTGTCTTAACAGTGGACATCCCTAAAGCTGTGTAGTGTCTTGGGACTGGTCCTGACCTTCCCCAGGCTCTGGTGCATAATCCCCATGCATCAACATTCTGGTCTGGGTGCTTGCAGTGCTTGTTCCTCACACCTTGAGCAGATAGGCTTGGTCTGTCTGCAGGGTGACATCCAAGCAGGTAGGCACCTGAGCAGTGTGAAAGGGGACAAGGGGAAAATGAACCATTGAGCCTGTCCCGTCTGCCACGCCTGGGCTTGCTGCCGCACTCCCAGCTCCTCTGTGAGGGGATGTACTGGAGAACGTTTGCAGTGTTTTGGAGAAGCTCACAGAATAGATATTCTAGAGCTGTATGTATTCCCTGCCTCCTTCTCCCCTCTTCCAGGGCATGGCATCCTTGGTCTCACCCATCTGGAGAGCAGTGAGGATCCCAGACCTTTCCCCAGCTCTGGCTCCTGCTGCTCCATGTGGTTAGTGGCTGTTGTGCTGGCACCTGTCTGGCCAGAGCCTGTCTCTCCCGCTGTGGCTTGGCAGGGCTGTGGCACACTGTCTCTCAGGCCAGGTGGGGACCCATGTCCTGACATCGTCTCTTGCTGCTCAGACCCTTTTCCCTGGGCCTTTGCACTTTGGAGGAGCTGCTGTGAGCCGTTGTTCCCCTGAGCCTGTGACCGCAGGGCAGGGCAGATGCTGAGGCATCTTCCCAGAGGTGTCCTTCCCCTGCTTTTGCTGCTCTGCTTGTCTGGCTTTGCTGTGGTGGTGGCAATCCCTGATGGACAGCCAGTGGGGATGCTGGCACTTGGACATCTCCCAGGGTCTGTGTGGGGCTCTTGCTCCAGGACAGGGTTAGTGGCTGCACCCTGGGATGGATCTCGCAGCCTGCAGGTGCAGATGGGGGTTCAAGTGGGCTGAGGAAAGGGAAGGATGTTCTGTGGGCAGGGATAAGGCACAGGACCCAGGTGACACCTGCAAGAGAGGCTGTCAAATACCTGCCTTGTGATGGGAATGCTCCTCACCTCCTCTGACCTGGCTCTGCATCTCCTTCCTGGACCTGTCCAGAGGTTGAGTTGCATGAGCGGTGGGCACATGCATCAGGGATCATCTAGAAGAGAATTTCTTCCCTGCTTGCTCTAGGAAGAGAACACAAATGTAAGGAGAGGGATGGGACCCCAGCAGGGATCACTGGTGTCTGTAGGACCATGTGGTGTGGGTGAGGGGTTGGTGCTGAAGGGGGTTTGCTCACTGAGCTCCAGCCCTTCTCCCATGGATACCTCTGGGGCTCTGGGTCGGGCTGGCAGCTGCAGCATGTGGCTGATGTGTTGTGGGCTTTGCTATACAAACTCTGCTTGAAGATGGGGATTGTCTCTTTTGGGATCTGCAGGTGGTCAGGTAGCTTTCCAGTAACCAGTCAGAATCCATTAACTGCCAGCGTTTCAGAGATCAGGAGTTCAACCGGGCAAAGTTCCTTTTATTCCAGTCTTCTGTCAGGGTTGGAGCCTCCAGGTGGGTTTTTAGACTGGGAGGCAGATGACTTTTCAAGACAAGTTTCCCATCTCTCTTGGAATTGTCTCCAGGTAGGTTCCTTTGCAACTCTTCATCACTGTGTTTATTCAGCTGAAAGCCTTTGAATTCGCTGTTAGTGGTTTCCATTGTTAGCAGCAAATCTCCATCCCAGGTGGTGACCTTGTCTCTGAAAAGGCACATCTGCTGGTTATATCTTAATGATGAGCCAGCACTTTGAGCTTAAATAGTCTGAGCAACTTGCTGTGACTCTGAGCTCTGGGAAGAGGGGCTAAAACTGCCTCACACCCACCCATACAAGGAGCATGAGAAATGGAACCTGGAGCGTGGGAGGAGCAGGAGATGTGTCCTGCTCCACACAGACACGTGAGATGCAGGGCGGCAGGTGGAGACCGGACAGGAGGATGGGCTGTTCTGCAGGGCAGACCCCGGGGAGGGGTGTGCTTTGGTGGGGAGGGAGCACATCTTAGTTACCAAAAGGAGACTCCCTTCTCACAGTGCAGGAGCAGCTGGTGGCCTTCTCTGCAGGGCAGGTGAGGAGCTCTGCTAGGGACACGAGCAGGCTGTAAACCCCTCGGAGTACTGACAGACAGAGCTTGTGAATGGTCCTCCTTTCTGAGAGGCAGAGTTGCCCAGGGAGCTGCACGGTTCCCAAAGCCTTTGGGCATGGGACAGCCATGGGGGGCAGGGGCTGTCCTGGGCAGAGGCTGGGGCTGAGGGACATGAGTGGTGCTTGGCATGTGCTGGCACATGGTGCTTCTGTGCTGGGAAGTGCCCGGCACGCTGGTCAGGAGCCACCCAGTGTCCTGCAGCCTGGAGAGTCCTCTGTCCTGCGTGGCCCCTGGCAGGTGGCTCCAATACTTGGCTGGATGCTTTTCATGGTGCCCAGAATTTGCTGTCCCTGGTTCCCCCCCTGTGAGCTCTCTTTGGGACAGCTGAGGCACTCAAGGCAAGGCTGGGGAAAGGAAGGTGACACAGGATGGGTACATCTTGTTGCTTCAGTTTTGCATCCTTGTCTCCCCTCCCTTGCCACCAGCAGTGTCTGAAGGACTCTGTGTGTCCCATCACAGTGCCCTCTGTGTCTGGGGGCTGGGCTCTTTGGGAGGTGCCCGCAGCTGCCAGACAGCCTTGGGGTCCACCACGACGGGACCACAGCTCCTACTCCTCCCAGCTGGACTGTGGGCGCTGTGCTCCAGCAAGCAGGTTTTGGGGGTTGCTGGGTGCAAGGGGGGTGACCAATCTGCTGGGTGTCCCGAGGTGCCATGAAATCAAGGGGAGGCTGCGACAGTGGCTTGGCAGGAAGAGGAAGGGCAATTTGTGCTATAGTGAAGGGGAAGAGTACATTGGGATCAGAGAGACCTTCTGAGGGGCAGATGCAAATTTGGGAGGAGAGACAGAGAGCTGTTTGTGTTGGGAGGCACAGATGGGGTTCTTGTGATGGTGCCATTCGGGAGCCTGTGGGCTGTGGGGAAGTGGGGCACGTGAGGAGGTGGCTGAAGGGACTGTCCGTCCGTGGCAGGGTGTGAATGGGGCTACGTGGTGGTGCTGGGGATGTGGATTCTGCCATGTACACAGGCTCTGCTCTTCACCAGCTCTGGCGGTGCGGGCAGTGCCGAGAGGCAGCCGCTGTCTCTTGTGGCATCTGTTTGGGTGCAGCCATGTGGTGACAGCTGTGGTGGTTTCAGGCCAGACCACTGGTTCCCAGACTGGCAGGATTGCAGCCAGTAAGGTTGGTTTGCAGCCCTGGGGAGAATTTGGTCTCATCTGCAAAGGGGTTCCTGCTGAAGCGTGACCCATTAGATGTGTTGCATCTTGGGTGATGCTGAAGGATCCCCATCCTGTGGAAGGATGTCCTGTGGGGTCCAGACAGTCGGGTCTGGCATGTCTTTCCTCTGTTGGTGGCTGGCTTCTCCTCCATGCAAGACTTTGGTTATGTGTTGAGGACAGGTGATGAAATGTTCCATGACTGGGGGCCTCGGAAGCGTGGGACAGCCCAGTTCCATCTGGGAGAGGCTGTTTTGAGGTCTCGGCTGAGGCCGGGGCCTCCCTTTGCTGCAGGAGGGAGTTGCTCTGTGCTCTCTGTGGCTTCAGAAAAGGCTCTGCCCTCACCCCTCTTCTCAGTCACCTGATACTTCAGGTTAATATTCTGGCTTCTTATCTCCTTAATGCAAATGAAAGAAGAGCCTTAAAACCAGCGTGCAAAACATTGATTCTGCCGTTAAGCCAAGGGAAATGAAGTAGTAAAATTTCCTATTATAAAAGAGAGATAGGCAAAGCTTTCCTGAACTTCTGCTTAGCCAGGACTGGTGGTGGGAAGGCGGGCTGCTCACAGATGGGGCTGCTTGCCATTCGTTTGGGATTTTATCTGAATTCACTGTGCCACAAGCCCATGAGCATGAGGGTCTGGAGTCCATGCTGTGAGCAGCACCAATGCAGCCTGGAGAGGAAGGGATGAGCCAAGACATGGCTGATGAGCTGCCCACAGATCACAGCATGGTGGGGTGGGAAGGGACCTCTGGAGATCATCTGGTACCACTCCCCTGCTCCAGCAGGGTCACCCAGAGAAGGAGACTCCACAACCTCTCTGGGCAGCCTGGCACAGGCTCCCACACCAAGGAACTTGCGCCTCCTGCTCAGATGGAACCTCCTGGGGTCCAGTTTATGGCCCTTGTCCCGTGGCCGGGCACCACTGACCAGAGTCTGGCCCCATCCTCTTGCCCCCTAAAGGGGCCCTTTAGCTCTTGCTCAGCATTGCTCAGCTCCCCTCTCAGGCTGCTCTTCTGCAGCTGAACAGCCCCAGGGCTCTCAGCCTGGCCTGGCACAGAGATGCTTCAGGCCTCTCAGCATCTTTGTAGCCCTTCAGTGGACGCCAGACCTTCCCTAGTTCCAGTGCTATCTGGGCAGCTGCTGATGCTCAGCAGCTCCCCTGGAGCAGCTGGGAGGGCTGCTGCAGCACAACGCTGGTGGGTATGGCAGCAGAGCTGCCTGCAGCCCGCTCTGGCCTCCTGGGCAAGGTGCTGTCCCTCTCGTTGGCTGCTCTCCTGCAGCTACAGGGAGTTTTGTTCTGTACAGCTGTGCGGATGCCATGTGCTAAATGACATGGTGCTGACTGTGGATGCCTCAGCGGACAGAAACGCTGAGCTCATGGAAGCAGTTGATAGTAAAAGGATGAATGAAACGTTTCTTGTGGGTTAAAAATCCTATAGTAAAAATTGTCCTGAAAATCAGGTGGTGTGTACACTGTATATAAATGAATGTCTCAAATCTGTGTTGCTCCCAGGGTGGATTTAGCTGTTGGCAGAACAGAAACAGGTTCCTGGGGCTGTGGTGGCAGAGGTGTGGGGCAGCACTGTGCTCTGGGGTCTCCCTGCTCCCTGCAGGACAGCTGGCACCAGGGCTGATGGAGTTCATGTACAGGCTTTGGGTAGAGCTGCCCTATGTGACCTAATCTAGGTGATCCTGCTCTGGCAGGGCGGTTGGACAAGAGCCCTTCCAACTCTAACACTCTGTGATTCTGTGATATACACTGTGATGGAAATTGGCACAGGGGAGCTCTCTGCTGCACAGAATCCCTCCTCGCCATCAGCTGCTGCTGCACAGAAGTACATGAGAGGCTGCTGTCATACGGGAGGAAGAGAAACGGCCTGGTTGGCGGGGTAGTCGGTGAGCAGCGGCGTGTGATGGTGGAATTAAGGACTGCGTGGTGCTGAGCTCGTGAGGGGGCAGAGCTGGCATGTGCTCCGTGAGTCGGCAGTTGCCTGTAGGCAATGTGGCTGGAGGGGCCACTCCCCACTTGGATCCAGCAATTGTCTCCTGCAGGATCCAGTGCTGGTTGGTGACCCCTGGATGCTGCCAGCTGCCTTCGTGTGTGTCAGCGCAGTGTAGGGCTGGGCTTGGGGGGTAACCCTGCTTGCTCTTCTGTGTTCTTGTCTATGATTCTGAGAGAGAACTGCCTCACCTAAGTTGCCCCAGTGGAGGTTTAGGTTGGAGCTGAGGAACAATTTCTTCCCCCCTGCAGAGTTGTCCAGGGCTGTCCCGGGCTGCACAGGGCAGGGGTGGAGTCCCCGGGATCCCTGGAGGGGTTTCCAAGCCCCCCGTGGAGCTGTGGTGCTGAGGGCCAGGGGTCAGTGGTGCCCTGGTGGTGCTGGGGGAATGGTTGGGCTCCAAGGTCTGAAAGGTCTCTCCCAACCCAAACCATCCAGGGATGGGCTGTGCAGAAAAGGGTGGGTGGGCAGAGGTGAGCAGTGTGCTGTGACCAGACGGGGCTGAGCAGACTGCCCTGGCAGAGCGAGACCGCAGCCCATGGTCCAGCATGCTGCTGGCTCAGGGAACCCACGCGGTTCACTGGCCCCAGAACGAGCCTCCGGCCACCATCCTGCACCCCACTCCGCTGTGCTGGGTCTGCAGTGTGCTGGTGCTGGGCCTGGTGCTGCTGCCAGCAGGGTCTGGTACAGAGCTCCACAGCTGCTGCTCCTCTGGGAAGAGCCATTTCATCTTGGTTTTAGGGCTGTGCATGGCTCTGTGGGAGGGGTGCTGGACACCCAGGATAAAATTATCCAGAACACCCACTGGATTTGTGAGATTATGGTCTGTTTTTTTAAGGAGACAGAAACATGCCCCAGCAGAGGTTTGTTTCTCTGAAGAAGTTCTGAATTGTGGGTCTGTCTCAGCAAAACATGCTTGAAGACCATTTCCTGAAGCCTTGTGGTGGGAGCGCTTCGGGCGTGATCACCCTGGCCCGCGGGACCTGGCGGTGGGAGAAGCTGGTGACACAGGAAAGCACAGAGGTGCCTCCAGCAGCCATCAGAGTCCTCTCTGTCTGCAGCATGTGCCAGCGCTGAGATGCTGTGAGGCGTCTCACCAAACCCAGGATGCGTCCCGTGGGAAAACGCTGGTGGCCAGCACTGACCACCCTCCATGTGGCCACTTGCCACCATGGGTGTAACCACCGAGCAGTGAGGCGCAGGTTTTCAATTTGCTTTTTCACTGGAAGCAGGGAAAACTCGTTCCAAGGAATCACGGTTCAGCGCATTGCATAAAAAATGCATACGTAGAGAGATAAGAGCCTCTTGCAGATGAGTGGTACTTAGGAAGCTGCTAACTATCGGAGAGCTGGAGCTTATTGAAACAGCTCAGAAAGATCTAGAGGAGCAGTGATGTGCTGCTGATGATACTTCCTCCTGGAGGTTTCCAGGGGATTTTCATTTCCATTGTGTGCTGGCAACTCTTTTCCTTTTAAAATCCTGTTAAAGCCAGACCAAGGAGCTGCTGTAGGTAAAAATAACATTTTTGCCTGTTAGCTTTAATCTGCAGCAGCTCCCTTTGCCGGGTCAGCACACACCAGTTGAGTCCAGGGAGGAGAGGGTCGCCTTGGTATCAGCAGGAGCCTGATGTGTCCACAAGCTGCCTCCATTGTGGGGTACAGGGGCTTTTCTCCTCTCCTGGGTTGCCTCTGGGTGGGTCTGGTGTAAAACGGCGTCCACACTTGTTGCAGGTGGTGGAAATGGTAACTGGCTGTTTCAGCCCCACGTGGGACCAGCACTTGTGCTGCCCAGGGCTGAGAGGTGAACCTGGGGATGCTGAGAGAGGTGGTGTCCAGCTTCATTCCAGGTTCTTACACCAGTGACACCAGGGATGTGTTGTGAGCTCCTGGCATGCAGTTGGTGCCCATTGGCAAGATACACACCAATCCACACCACGCTCTGGTCCTGATCTGCTATCACAAAGAAGAATTGAGACTTCCTGAGGGGCAGGAGTGTGGCCCCAGACCATCCATCCTCTGTCCCAGGCTTTGCCTCTCACTGATTCCCCAGTACCACACAGGTCTAAAACTCCTTCTTCCATGCTCTGTTCTGTCTGTTACGAGCTGTGAAAGGGGTCTAGAGCAAAAGTGTGGTGAGGAGCGGCTGAGGGCCCTGAGCTTGTTGAGCCTGGAGAGAAGGAGGCTCAGGGGAGCCCTTCTGGCTCTGACAGCTCCTGACAGGAGGCTGGAGCCA
>JANIJG010012606.1:6937-32521 GCA_024611175.1 Megaceryle torquata
AGTCCAGCTGGGGGAAGAAAGCCTCTTGGGGTTGTTTTTTTTAAAAAAAACGCCCCCCCCCCCCACCAGAATGACTTGCTGGTGTGCTGGAATATAGAAAGCAGCACACGGTGTTTGAGAATACACACAAAAACAGGCGAGGCGGGGTTTTTCCATTCATCGGCTATTTCTGGTCCGAGCAGATTTTCCTTCTGCAGACAGGCAGATGCCCTCCCAGAACACAGCAGTCTGAGTACAGGGTTTTGTATCCTTAAAGCTATCCTTCGGGTACCAAGACGGCAGCACATCAACCACACGGTGCCTATAAAATATATTTAAGCCAAAAAATCTCCGTGTCCTTTTGTAGACACGTCTTAAATCGCTCGACATTCTCGACATTCCCGTGAGACACGACGCAGGCTTTATTACGGCTCGTCAGTGGCTGGGGGAGCCACAGCACAAAAACTCTGGAGATTTTTCCCTAGGATACGCGGGCCAATGGCACAGCACCAGAGACCCGAGCGCCAGCTGCACCCAGGAGATGGGGCTCTTTGGTTGGAGTCCCGTGGCTGTGCACGGCCAGGGAGCTGGACGGTGGTTTTCGTAAAGGCAAATCCTTGCTCGGGAAGGTTACAAACTGGATTTTCACGCCTCGTTGTGCGACTGCCCCTCCGTTTCCCTCGCTCCGCAGCGGGAAATGAGCTGCGATGGAGGAACGTGGTACACAGCTTATTCGAGGTTTTGAACTGCCACAGCGCATCGGGTCTGGACAGACAAGAGAGCGCTTCAGACACCGAACAGAAGGCTGACAGTCACCGTCTGACCATGAGAAAGGAAGGTGCATGTCTGCGGGGTGAGAGCTTTGTTGTCCCAACTTACTATTTACTATTTAAATCAACAATATCAGGGAGACAGAACGCAGCATAAAGGTGTTTACGTCTGTGTCGGCCCCACCTTTGATCCCATGGGGTTAGATTATACTACCCTATTCTTTCTTCCCCTCAGGATAAGGATTGGTTCCTTGATTCAGTTCTCCATTTTTCTCTTCCCGCCCACACATACACAAAGATAAAACCATTCCCTATAGCAGACTGGGACTTCAGTCAAGAACTAATTATAAACAATGATGGCTCAACAGCTTTTTTCAGTTTGTGGTTCTGTGAATTTGCGATGCAAACGATCTGGCTTCTGACCTCCTCCCGGTAATTTACAGACCGGTCTGCTTTAGTCGGGCAGCAGCAGAGGGTGCAGACAAGGGAGATAGGGGCACACAGGACAACAAAGACGACTAGAACAGGGAGTAAAAAGAAACAGCGGCTCCTTTATCCTGGTGTTCTCTTCCTTTCTGCCCTCCGGTAGGACTAAACTGGCAATCATTTTAATGGGGGAAAACTGGCACGCTTCACGTGCTCGCCAAGAATGACAAAGGAGCGACATACTCGGATGGGATTTGGCCCGTCGGTCCTTCCGCAGCTTTCTGGTGCAAACGAGGCCAATGCCTTGGTGGGACAAGAGACGATGTAATACGGCACATATGCCTGACTCCGTGCCAACTGCTGTTTCATAATAATATGCTTGTCGCAGACCTCTGGTTAAACAAGAACAAGCTACTTTTCCACCTAGGAAATTGGAAGATGCCGAATCTTGCTTTTCTCATCTTGAGGTAGCTTTGACCGAAAAATTATCAAATGATTGACAGGGTTGGGTGAGATATGTTACAGTACTGCGGAAAACCCAAGTGGTTTGATTTGTCCGCAGCTGCTGCGCACAGCAGGTTTTATTTGGGTTTTTTTTTTTTTGGCCTTTCTGCTTACCTTCGCTATAATGTCCCTCCTGAATTAAAACCCTGTAGCATTCAGTTAAACTCACGTGGCGGATTAACTCGCAGACTGCTCGTAAATCCCGAGCAACTCCGATGAACTCTCGTACAAAGTCGGCAGAAACGAGCACGCGGCCCGCAGGGCAAACCCACGCGTGGGTTTCCTAGAGGCGATGGAAAAACACAGCGCCGCCTGTCGCACGCGTAGGAGTCGCAGACAGCGAGCGTCCGACACGTCCGCTTTACGCTATTGGCGCTGGGAGTAACGGAGATCTCTGCCTCTCATCTGCGGCCAAGCTTCCTCGCTCAGAACTGGCGTGGCAAGAGGGACGATGCTTAGCACTACAGCCGGGAATAATCGTGACGGGCGTTTTGGCCTTGCCATTGCCGTCCAGCTAAGGTGTAGTTTGCTCCATCTCATTACTGAACTCGAGAGAAAGGCCCATCGGCAACGGGGTCAGCAATGACACGTCATCACCACGGGGCGGTCTCGGGGATGCACGCTGCGCCGGCTAGCGCCGACGCACGCGAGCCTAGCGGGGACGCAGCTTCACCCTCTCGCTCAAATCTGGACACCTCCCACAGCAGCATTTTGCAGCCAGCGCCGGCACCTTCTCTCTGCAGTTCCCGAATGCAGCCTTTCCTTTGCATCTCTCCCAAGCAATAGTAGAAACCTCAAAATTCGGCTCGACGGAGAACGGCGGCGAGGCTGCCGCCGGCTGCAGCCTGAACCGTTTGATCTTGCCCCCTCCTCCCGATAGCCCTCAAGCCACGGGACTGCTCCACCTCCCGCCTGGAATCTGTCTTTAAGACTGCCCACGTTTTCCCTACGTCAAGGAGGAAAAAGGAGTGCGCGACGGGCAAAAAAGATGAGCATCCATAGCTTCCGCTGACCTGATGTGAAACTGTACGCCTGCTCCGCACGTCTCTGAGTCAGCTCTCACGAGTTTGCAGACGTACCACGAAGGGCGACGCGCTGAAGGAGGCGAAGTTATAAATACAAAGCGGCTAACGGGAGCGGGCCGGCAGTAACGAGCTTCACCGAACGAGAAACGCAGAATGGCTGGCAGAGGTACATCTAGACTGGGCAAGAGCGTAAAACAAACCTCAGTCCTACGATGTCAGTTGGGAGCGTCTCATGGATGCTCTGCCTCGGAAGCTTTCCCACTGGACGCGGCTCTTATCGAAGCACGGACTAAATGGCGCATTTTCAGCGTATCGAGGCTCGGCATATTTCTCAGTCGGAACAGAGGCAGCACAGAGAGGACTTGGAAAGCAGTTCCGTTACGCAAGAGAGTCGGAACTCCCGCAGCAAAAAGATGCTATCATCCTGCGATTCTGTTTTTCAGACTTTTTCTGGACAGAATAAGAACCTCTAATTTTCATTTAGAATAGTCAATTTTGTAGAGAAAAACACAACGTCTATCCACGCTCTCAGCTACCACACACACACACACACACACACAGAGCTGTAGAACAATTTGTTGCACAGACCTTACTAATAAATTTTCTTGTGGTCACGAATTATCTATGAATCAAAGATGACTTCAAAAACGCGTAATACAACGAGCACACGGTACATCTACTCCGCATACATACACCCACCCCTGCCCATGGGCACGGGACACGCCGCGGCGGCATCCGGACGATCGTCCCGTGCATCTCTGCGCCATCTCGCCGACCGTCCGCTCCCGTCTCGTCGTCCTGTTACGTCACGGCCGTTGCGCCTCGCCTTCCCTCAAAGCCGAAGGACTTCAATTGGGACGCGTATTTCAGTTCTCGTAGTCTAGGCGCAAGCCTCGGGAAGGTGTCGCTAAAATCACCAATCCCTTAACCGCTACATTAAGTTTCCCTTCTCGTTCCGAAAGTTTAGGATTCTTCCTTCTTTCCAGCCTCTTGGCAGGACAGTTGTCTACGGGACACCGACAAGGTTTTTAAACCTTTTGAAAAGTTTCAAAAAACAGAAGGGAAAGAAAGGTCACCACCTTTGCTTCCAGGACAGGAAGGTATCGCTTTCAACAAGATATCATCGTCGACGGGACATCTTGTAGCCAAGGTGCTTTTCGCGTAATCTACGCAGTACTCCCGGCCGCGTTCGAACTTTGTGAGGGGGGTACACGTCTAGCACGTTGGGGTGTTGGCTAAGATTAATAAGAGAAAGAGAAGAAGTAAAAGCAATAAAAGGAAAATAAATGCAAGTCCCTCAGAGCTAGAGGCCCGATACCGAGAAATTATTTAACTACCGTCTGGCTCTCGAAGTTGCGCAGCAATCGCTCAGAATGCGTTACCGCATTAGTTCTCTGCGCCTTTATATAATAAATCTACCCGACCCATTAGGAGTTATGGGCAGTGAAAAGAAGTTTTATCATGAAACTACAGAGAAAAATAAAGGAGAGAGGAGAGGCATTTCATTGTTGAAGGAACAACAGGACCTATAATCACCCAAGGCCCGTTGGAAGTTGCATGCAGCTGATAGATCGATGCGCAAAACCCGAGTCCCCGTTCTTCCGCGTACCACCGGTACGCGGTGATTACAGTAGCGGTCGGCCGGTCAAGACAACAATAATTTTTTTTTCCAGCATGCCTTTTCAACGCATCTTCGGGCGGGACCCAAAAAGCCACTATAAAAATAAACATCTCAGACATAAAAGTTTCCCTCCTAGCCCAGCCTCGGGCGTTAAAACAAAACCAAAACACAGCACGCGTCACCTACAAAAACGCACGTACAGGGGTCACTCTTTCCCCGTTCCACACCAAGCTGAGGTTATAAACAACATGTTCCCCTGGAGAACGGGGGATCTCGAGATCATTCAGTACAGATTTACCAATGCCAACTCCTCACCACGGCAGACAGAGGAGTCCGTAACGATCACCGGCGAGACAAAAGACGATCACCGCATCTTCCTCGGCAAAGAACGCCTTCTTAGGGAAAAGTTTATTATCTGAAGGGAATTTCTAGGAAAGGCCAACGTTGCCCGGTTGTCACCTAGGTTCACCTAGTAGCTTTCCTCTTCCATTCGAGAAAAGCCAGAGTATGATAAAAAACTGCAGTCCCGCTCTACCATTCGATTGCCTCGGGTGCCGAGGATGCGAGTTAAGTGCCATGACGGATTCCCAAAGCCTGGCTTTTTTTGTAGTAGGGGGGGCGCACTGCAGGGAGCTTCTGCGGGTTTTCCAAAATCCCCCAGGCACCTGCCTACACCCTGAACGCTTTTCAAAATGTGACCTTCAGATGTGTGCTCGAGTCGCGACGAAACCAACGCTTAGGTGCCTTCTAAGATCGGAGTCATAAGACGACACGATGAGCCGGGAGACCTGGAGGAACTAAATGGCAACTAGACAGGTAGGTGAGCTACTGAAGGATGCGGTGAAGTATTTATTGATGCGGATAGATTTGGATGTGCGTATTTGCAGAGCTGGGCCAGCTTTTCCGATGCCTTCCCTTCTGAAGGGAGCGGGGTTAACATCCGTGAATAAATTAGCCTGTTGATCAAAGTCTGATTAAGCATCTGAGATGAAATGATGGATTTTTCTGAAGGCACGTATTCAAAGCATGCTTAATGTACGCATGTATTGCTCTATCTTTCTTCCTGTGGTTTCTTTCAAAGGGTCTTTCTTTGCAACTGTAATGTCCTCAGGCAAAGAGTTGAGTCCAGAAATAATTCATCTATGCAACCATGTGCTAAAACTTCTAATTACCAGCTGACTTGATGAAAAATAAACGTTTTATAAAAAATGAACACTTCTTTTTCCTAGTATTTTACTTCAGTTGTGTGAGGTAAAGCCAGAGGAAACGGGCTCGGGAAGGATGCTTTCGTCCTTCCCAGACCCGGCTAGTGCAAATCCTTTGAAATCCCGATGGCTTGGGCGCCAAGGCAATCTTCCTTTGGCTCAACCGGTCCGCCGAGTCATTCAGGCTGCAGTTTCCGAGCGACCGGGGCGCATTTAGATGCACCCTCCCCACCGGAATTGGAAAGCAGAACACGCAGCCCCCGAGAAGAGCTCGGACCCCCTCGCACCTTAGTCTAGAAGTCTGCGAAGTTGCCGTTTGCTACCGCGGGCACCGCGGAGGCGGAGCACTGGCCTGCCTCGCCGTTTTCTGCGAGCCGTCGCATAACAAGTCTCGCATCCTCCAAACTTTGCCAACTTAACAAACATTTAGAAGACAAACGGTGAGTATTTAGGCGCATTTTCAAAATATCTGGCAATAAGCTCGAGATTTCGTCAGTGACCTCGAGCTTTTAAAGACACAGGAACGGGAGAGATGAGAACGCATCAGGAGTTACCATCTGGAGCGACGTACCTTCCCTTCGAGTGGCAAAAAATGCCACATTTTCAAGAAAGGACTACCCCGTCTTGAGGAAAAAGGTGTCTGGCAGCGTCACTCTGCCAAAGCGCTGCTGTAAAACACATCTTCAGCAAAGCCCGGATTACAGACTCTGGGATTAAGGATGTAAAAATATCTGGAAAATGAGCTCTGCAGTTTCCAGCTTGACAATACTAGCTAAGAAAAAGATGCGTTTCACTAGGCTTTAGTGCGACCTGCGACCCCGGGAAACTGCTGAGTCTGGGGAAATCAGTTGTATCTGGTAGCTTAAAACCTAAAAGTAACTTCTTTAGTAACTTAAAAACCACCAAGTTTAAATTCGGACACCAAAACTGGCCTCGGTATGACACGTTCATTTCTTACAGTCGAACTTCTGGTACAAGAGAAGGCCTATTCTCTTTGCTGCTAAAAAACCCCCCGATAGAACCCATGCCTACAGTCGTTTCAATCTCTGGTGTGACACACAGCTATATAGAGTTTGAACGGATAAAATAAACAGAACTATTGAGAATAGATTGGGTTTTTTTATCTCTTTCAAATCACAAACATACTGTCGATCTGGGAGTCCGACATATACCATTTAAACGTACGTTTAGCAACAGAGCAAAGAGATGACAGGGCATCCGGCAGGCAACTTTTCTACTTCAATCCAAACAAGGCAGCAGAGCTGCGATATTAACGAAGCAAAAAGGCATACAGAGTATTCACATTCCTTATCTCTTCTCTACAATAGATTCATAGCTTGTAATTTGACTGCAAAGCTTTTACGCACATGAGACACACACATGTATAGCTACATAGTCAAACTCTGTCATCTACTTGCACGTTAAAATGAGAAACAGCCTATAACCAGAACCTCTTTGAAATCTCTAGGGATAAAAAGGATGAAGGCCCCAGTTCCTCAAACTACATGGAACACATTGAATACAACAGGACTACGCAGTGCTCTGAAAGCTCCGCACATGCTCGGGTCAGAAAAATGATTCCGGGACGAGGCCGTACAAACACAAAGAAGTCGCACGTGTTAACAGCGGAGAGTAGGAAAAAGAGACGGAAGTGGAAGGAGAACTTCACGGGGCTGAAGGGGTTCTGCGTACGTGAGGACGTAGGGCAAGCGGTTTGAAAGCGTTTCCTGGGTCTCGCAGGTGAGGACAGAGATAACACCTGCGATGTGATGGAGAGAGGATGCCGATAAAGCACCACGACGGGAGCGAGACGGTCGTAGAAATTGTTACTCGCACACCACCCGAGGTTACGTCAACCACAGGCTGCAAACATAGAAACTACCTTGAAAAAAAAGACCGTTTGGAGAAACGGCCGACCGTGTGAAAGTTACACCTTTCCGCGTGATCCGAAGAGTCTGGTCACTAGACAGCGTACGCTTAACAGGGCAGTTTCAATGACCGCATAACCTGTAGCCCTTTAAAGAACAAACCCGTCGAACAAACCAAATCAGCAATAGAGTTTTTAAGAAAAATCACTCTCTCCGTCTCCGATATGTTGATGTAAAGAGGGTACCGCGGCATACCGTAGGCAAAGATCGGCGGCAGCGACCTCCTCGGTGAGCTACAATTTAGAAGCGCTTCTTTTTCTTGCTTACACTGATCAGCAATCGCAATCATTAGCATAGACGGTAATGAACACTCAGGAAAACAGCCATGGCAATTTTACTGGTGTATATGGGAAATAAAACCCGAGAATTTCACTAATGCTACGACACCAGCAAATTGGGTCTGAAGCATCTGGCTGAGATGCTGCTCAGCGTCCAACACCGGTGCTTTGAGGAAAACAAATCTGACGGAATTTCGATGCGAGTGCAACGACCAAGAGCCAGAGACGGCAAAAAAAAAAAAAAAAGAAAGAAGCAAAAATAATAATCCCAATTCTGCACTAACATACAGATGATTTTCACAAGTCAAAAGATCAGTTTGAGCGTTAGTTCCAAAAGAAAGCATTTTAAGTGAGGAGCAGCAAACCGGTGGTTTGAACTTGTCCAAAACAGAGAAAGAAAAACAAATACGGAATAACGATTAGGGAAAATATTAGCACAGTCATAATGAGAAGTAAAGGTCTTGCAAAGCCTGAAGTGTAGACCAAGGCATGATAGAAACTGGTTCGGTGCCCTCGACAGTTAAATAGCAGGGGGGAAAAAAAAAAAAAAAAATGTTGCTTTGAACTTTTTTGCCACGTTTATCACTTTACAGGTTATAAGAAATACTCTAAAGAACAGAGTGGACTTGGAAGTATTCAGAGAATGGGAGCAGATCCCATCTTCTGTGCGTCCTCCAACAGCAAGATGCTTTGAGGTCTGAAAAAGACTGATTCTAAAAGAAAGAAAAGAGAAAGAAAAAAAAAAAAAAAAAAAAACAAACCAAAAAACAGCAGCCTTGATCTCAGTCAGGTCCAGGACTAAGCTCCACTGAGAGCAGCCTCATGTGCCTTGAGCGCATGTGCACGTTACGCACGAGCAAAACCCTATTCTAGAGAGGTGAATGCAAAAACTCCCTTTCAGGCCAAAGCTGCTGCTGCTTTTTGAAAGAGGGATGTTCAGAATCATCATTTGCAAATCCCGGGAAGTTCTCTCTCATTCGGTTGTACGAACAACTTTCATTTAAGTACACGTGTGGCGTTTCACAGTGTAAAACAATGTAAGACGGTGAGGTCTTTTACATACTTTGCAGAAGAACATTTCCGTAAGGTTCCCCGAGAGCTACGGTAAGATTTTGTTGATTTTCACAGGTAGGTAACAAGTTACCTACTGTCGCAAGAAAATGAAACAAGCGTCATCTAACGTAGAAAAAGATGATCGAGTGACAGGGGGAAAAGCAAAAATGCGACAATGATGTGAAACATCTGCCCGCCAGGCAGCAACGTTACAAACTGTAAGGGACAAAAGATGGAGACCGGAACTTTGCACCAAAATGACAAAAAAATGTTTCCAAGATACATCTCCCTTTGAAGACAGTACGTGCGGGGCATACACAAGAAAAAGTAAGATTAATTGCTTTCCAGAAGGCTAGAATAGCACAATGGTTTAACCGCGGGGGAATCTGACTTGCAGCAGAACAACAACTTTCTAGCAGTCTTAAATTTAAAAATATAGATAAGTTGTTCCCCTCCATAATGTTTTGAGCTGGATTCTCAAATATTATGATTAAAAACGGATGTAATCACCATTTCTCCAGAACCGCTCCATGCAGTTGAGCATATTAAGAGTACTAGAAATACAATATACGTGTCCTATGTAGAACTGAATATCGCTATGCCCAACAACAGGAAAAAAGGTATATTCTCGGCCAAAAGTTGAAGAAACTTAGCGGTTCCTACGCATCCGACTAGAGCTATACGCTACCGCAACTCTTGCCTCGTATACGTGTTTTAAAAACCGTGCCCCGTCTTCAGGATGGAATTTCACAACTACAGAACAACAACATAATTTGTGTTATGCTTCGGTGTTTTACGTGAAGTTATAATTTTGCGAGGAACGCGTGCATCTAAAGGTATTTACAGGCGGGTCGATACAGTGTTAAGTGGAAAAGTGAGCATAGTGGAAAATTACTGTAGAAGTCAAGAAGGAAGCCTATAAACACATATCTATTAAACATAGGCAAATATACTCTGGGAAAACTGCAGCTACCCTGGCACATCACACCCTGTAACCGCTCCAGGCTTCACCGCGCCCTTGCCACTGGCATGCTTGGAAGCCAAGGGCTGTCACTGCTCCTTCGACCCGTGGGCGAGGAAAGATGCTTCCGTGGCAAACAGCCTCCACCGAAACGCCCTCCCCGTCCTTCCCTGTCCATGCGTGCAGGGTCATCTGATGCAGCGCCGGCAAGACAAGCGTCACGCTCTCCCACGGAGATTGCGTCTCTTCCGCTCAGACTTGTAGGCCTGAAGCCACGAAGAAACTTACGTACCTGCTTTGTGTTCGGCGTAGCATTATTTAAACAAATAACAGGGCTTTCATTATCAAAACATTGTTCTATTTCCTTGTTTATTTTAGTGGATCTAAGAGGTCTGATGATGAATCGAACGTGGGTGTTTTTCAATACAAGCGTGAAAAGTCACGAAAATTCTGACTTCTTTATCAGTTTTGTGGGATTATACGATGTGAGAATAGATTTGAATGTTCGGGGGGGCGGGGGGGGACCAACCAACCAAAACAAAAACAAACCAAAAAAGCGTCTCTCCTTACCTCACTCACTCTAGTAAGTGCTTTAAATGGTACCATTAGCTCTAAAAGAAATACCTTTCCTTCCCCGCCTCAAACGCTAGCCCATGCTTCTCCTACCCTTTCTCCCGCTGTTCTTCAGGAAATATTTTCCGTGCGGTTGCAACATGTGTGATCTGCTTGCGCACAGAAGGCCATATATCCCTACTACCAAATGTTTATCTGAGCTTTTGAACATCTCGGAGACCATGGTATCGGGATCCCGCAAACCTCAAGCTATACCAGGGCGGGAGAGGGAGCTACACAGATACCACGTCCTTACAAAGACTGTTTTGATTCAGGGGTGTAACGAGAAGCAGGATTGCAGTCGGGTTTTCTCGGTGGCAGCTCCAGCACGTAGGTGCAGGTGCACTGCCCAGACAGAGCGCTGAAATAATGCATTTCTGGCATAGCGAGGACTCCGGCTTGGCGCGGCACGCGTGGCGTTCGCATCCAAAACTTGTTACTAGATCAGCCTGGAATGTCATTCTAAATCCATAGTCTCCAGGCATTAATCAAGAAAGGGGGCCGGCAGGAGGGGGGACAGCCTGTTTAAAACTCAGAGCAGAGGAAAACCATACCTTCCCAAAATGCCGTATCAGTGAAAGGAATTAAGTCACTTTCCTAGCTTGCGGTCATTTTTAGAGACGCAATAAAAATGACCTGTGGGACCCATAGAGTACCTGCAGTTAAGTTGTCATCGAGAGCAGATGTATGGTATCTTTTCTATTGCAGTGCATTACATGATTTCCTTAAATTGGTCTCATACTTCAGCCCCTGGAAAAGCACCAGAAGAATTTACTGGGGCCGTGAGATTCGGATCGCACCGAACAAGCCCCACTCCGCTCCCTTGGAAAAGCACGGGAACTCCCTGCTATTCAACCCTTAAGACCGGGAAAAAAGGGAAAATGTAAACCTCGGGGAGCCGAGCCGAGGCAGCCGCTGCGACCTGAGCTGCAAGCTCTAAAACTAGGGAGGGCTGGCTCCTGCGCCGCGGAAATGACACCGTGGCACCCTGGGGCAAGAGCCGTGTCACTGCCACCCTCACGCCACAGCCCGGCATCAGAGAGCGCGCGGTGGCACTTTGACCGCAAGAGATTCTCGCTTCCGTGGAAAACGCGGACGCAAAGAATTGTTACGAGGCTTTACCAGAGAAGCGTCCAATCCGGGGAGCTTTCTGGAAGCATCTTTGAGAGGGGAAAAGAAGGCAGCAGGAATTAAGGAAATTCAGAGACCAAGAAAAGCGGGGAAAGATTTAAAACTAAAGACGAGGAAAACAAAGTCATACACTAATGTCATGAAGGAAGAGATGGGAGGTGTGCGCTGGATAATGAGAAAAATAAAAGCCAGAAAGGACACGATACGCTTTTTAACGTTCACAGGACTTTCCATCTGAGAGACATTATGCCTACTAAGCGCACACACTCTGTTGGCATTAAGCAAGCTGCCTTGTCTTAAAGCAGATGAGGCTGAAACACAACCCTTCGACTTTCTCCTGGAGGCTTACCGACTCACGAACCAGACTTCCATCTGCTCTCTGTACGCACGGGTGCCTCGAGGCTATTTTGAGAATAAAATCACTATTGTCTATCACAAAAAAGATTTTCACAAACATAAATATGAACTCTGTAGCGCAAACAAACAAAAAAAGATTGTACACGCACACACTCGCACCCCACCCCCGCCTTTTTTTTTTTTGTTGTTTTTTGTTTACATAATCACGAGAAGCGCAGAGAAAAGATATTATCTGAACTGATCTCTGCTCGAGGCCTGGAGTTGGATTTCTTTGCCTTCCCTATACTCCTCAAGGGATGCACATTTAAAGCTTATAAGAACTGCGACAGGGCGGCGTGAAGCGATACAGTCAGCGTAAACCGCTTATGAAGTGTGTGTTCCTTCTTAAGAATACCTGTAGAAGCAAACCGAACGAGACTGCAACTACGCTCATTTTGTTTTGATGGAGTGTCTTTGACGTGTCCATCACAGCCAGGAGATGAGAACCTGTAAGACACTGTTGATTTTTACGTAAATGCTTTCTTTTCACGGATGAAATCTAAAGATGAGCAGTGAAATGATTAGAAGCGTAAGACATTTCCGTACAAAGAAAGATAAACTGGCATGACCCAGGAGAAAAGACAAATATGCGGCATCACAATAATCCAAAGATAAGGGAAAAAAACGCTGCTTATTGAACGAGAACTTTTAACTGGAAATACTTTTTTGTGGACGATCAAACGAGTTGCAGACCTCTGCTGCGGCACAGGCGATAAGCAGATTCAGTTTGGGGTACCGAGGAATTTTTCAACCAAATGTTTATTTCACGACCCTGATTGTTCAGACCTCACCGAGGATGTGGGAAATCCAGTTACGGACCCATCCTTCACTGAACCTTAAATTACTGACATAAATCTGACAGGAGAGCTTGAAAAATGCAGCCACAAAAGCCAGTAATCACTGAGTTATCCTGAGCTCATTAGGACTTCTTCTCTGACTCTCCCTGCTCCTTTTCCCCTCTCTTTCCTCATGAAAGTGCTGGGTCTTCTCCAAATAATAACTCTGGAAGTTTTAGGGAAAGTTTCTCCAAGGAGTTAAACCGGATCCTTCAGCACATCCCTTCCTCAGTATTAATTCTGGTTCCTGGAAGTGAATCATCAAGAAACGGTCTCTCAGGCCTGGCACGGGCATGGGCTATCCATCACACGGGTGGGGCTTCACCCCGTTGAGTATTTGGGAGAAATTTTCTTTATGGCAAGATGCGGGGATTCTCCGGTAAAACTTTAACCCAAAGCAATGCCATTGTTTATCAATGCAGGAGAGGAGAATGTTGTCATCGTTTTCACTAGGACGTCGCTGGCAACTGAAGAAAGTACTAGTTATTCCATAAAACCAACCGTCCATTAAGAAATCTGGACATACTTCGGTACAGCTAGTTCCTGGTTTAACTAGGAGGAAAAAGCCGTTTCTCAGACACGCACACGTGGCAGAAACCACACGCCGCCTCGGGATCGTCGCGGGGTGCTCTGGCCGACGTCTGGAAGTCCGGACAACCAAACAAGCTTCAGGATCGACACCCCCCTTCGATGTCCGTTACTAATGAGCGACGCTCAGATCGCTCGCCGCAACGCAAACCAAAGCCGCTCTTGCAGAGCCAGACGAGACGCGTTCAGGGCACGCTGCACTGTCCCCACCGCTGACCTGGATGGGTCATGCGCTGCGCTCGGCTCTGTGCTGCCTCAGCTCCTTTCCCTCCGCACGCTCGTTCTTTCTCAGGAAAATTTTAAATAAACGTCGCGACTGATGCTGGAGCGCCGCGCTTTAACTTACGTGCTTCTTGACGTTTTACGTGCAAACACGTTCGGAAATTAAAGCCCCAATCTAGGATCTTCGCTCAGTTTTCTTGCTTGGAAAAGCATGTAAATACGTGCTTTGTGCGTTTCTCTAAATACAGAAGCAGGTAAGTGAACGCTTAATTAGGTCCCTTGTTTGGGACCTCACCCATTAGCTGTTCATGTTTCTAATATCATTAATTGCGCCGCAGGCACGCCAGGAAGCCCATTCTTTATAGGGGCCTTCAAAAATGCAGCTTGAGACAGCGGGGCGCGTTCTCCACGCGCGAGGTGTTCCTTGGGCTTGCGGCAGGTTGACTGGCAGATCTTACACAAATAATGGGACGATTTAGAAGAGCTTGATAAAAACCGGCCTGACGGCAACAGCGCATATCTATTGTCATCAGTGCAAAGATTAATTCAGCGTCATTTCTGGTCCACGTTAAGAGAGAACCGAGGCTGGTGGAACGATACGCGGCGATCCGGCGAGGCGAGAGCTATAGGAGTTGATCTAACGGCCCGCGCGGCTCCCTCAGAAGGAGCAAACGCGTGGGCAAGCGAGGCAAAATTATTCCCTTTTTTTTCCTGGGAATCGGCAAGGGGAGAAAGGGCTACCACGTTTAGGTCCGACTGCTTACACATCTATCTGCGCATCGTAACGCTGTCTTCACGCGTAAACGGCCGTGAATCATTTCCGATTCTTAAGCTGCGCACAGCAGCTTCATCCCAAATCGTATTCCAGACAAGCGCTTGGCCAATTTCTCTTTTTCCCCTGTTCTGTTTTTCCCCGTTCTGTTCTTTCCATCGACACCAGAACTGCATTGACAAGGAGGACAATGTGGCCTTTCCCCTACATTACAGTTTTTTCTTTCCTAATATTTGTAGTTTCTGTTTCCCTATTTCAAGTACATCCAGTCAGTTTGTTCAAAGTTGTAAAAAGCCGATCTTTCCTCTTAAGAGACTTTACCTTATCTCTTTACTTTATCTCTTCTCACACGGGCTAACGTCAGGTCTGGATGTACTCTCCATTCTACCTACGCGTCTCTCCGCCGCTTGCTCTCTGCAGCCTCGCATACCCAAGAGATGGTTAAGAATTATCCCCTGGACTTCCGCGCAGCTACTCCCTCGGTCAGCACAATGGCATCTCTTCACCTCCAAAAGATCCGAAGACTGCGGCAAAAAGTCCCGGATGCCAAATGCGAGACGGCAACGCGCATAATAAAGCGGCGACGTAATGGCCGACTGCCTACGCCACAGATACTAAAAAGCAGCAATGGTGCAGGTACTGAAAATCTTAAAAAAAATCAGGCCATACTCTCTGTGAGTTAGGATACTAATTCTTATGTATCATCAATACCATTACACAAGGAAATGCCTCTGGAGTCACAGATGAATGGTGAGAGGAACCATTTCTCCCCTCCCCCGCTGCCCCAGTATGGCTAGAGGAGGGCTCCAGCCAGCACCCCTGGAGCAACAGCAAAGTCCTTACAAAATCTGGAGTTTGGAGAGAGGTGTTTTGGGGTTTTTCTCCTCAAGCCCGAACTCTTTCAGAGTGTAATATTACTAGCGGGATGGTAACCTGTGCAAATTAGGGGGTGGTGTCTGTCTAATCCTCTCCAAAACTGGAGAAACTCCAGATGTTTTTACCTTTTTCCTGAAATGAAGTTTGGGTTTAACTTGCGTTCTACATTGAAAGCGTCCGATCCTTAGAGACGCTAATGAGCTTCTTATTTGCAGGCATTCAATGCTATCGAGAAGACGACTTCTCTCGCAGACTCTTGCCATCTGCTCCCCGAGGGAGGAGAATTTCTCTGCCCAACTTTTGCCTGGCACGGTGGGACGGGCTGTACCGCAAAACATCAAAAAGCTATGACTTCTCTGTCAACTCTCATCTAGGTAAACAGGGTGGAAGTAGCGCTCAGCTGTAAATTGCTTTCAGATCTGTGGGGTATGGGGTACAGCAGAGAAGGCGGAAGTTGCCTCACGCCCCGTGCTTGGGAACGTATCGCTGGCCATGATTTGGCCTACGGGTCTTTACAGATTAACAGACGGTATCTTAGAATATACCTGACAGTAAATGGGGAGGGAATTCCAAGCCCAGTTAATGAACGGCTGCCAAATGCTGCGCCCACTTGCAGCCCAGACCACAGCTGAACTACGAGAGGAGAAGGGCAGAATCCGATGGGACGGTTCTTGCCGATAACAAAGAACAACACGCCGTGTCTGAAAGCACCGGCGTGGCACGATGCGCTTCCATCGCGGACGAGGCGCGTCACCGCAAAGGCCCGAATGCCGGACCTCCCGTGCTCAAAACGACGCGTGCCAGAGCCAAAACCGAACGAGTTTCACCGCTGATGAGATAAACATGTGATTTCAGACCATTAGTTCAAGGGAAAATCTCAGACCCGCATTCAGCAGTGGGTGGCTCCTTCCCCAGCTCCGTTTGAGAAAAAAATGTGCACGCTAGTAAGAAGAAATTAAAGCGCTGCAACCACGAGGTAATTGTGAGGAAAAAACGCTACAGCGTACAGTATCAAAAATACCGTATCTAGCACACCGCCACAGAAAACTAATGAAAAAACACAGGGCAGGAGTTCACACCAATGTGAAATAGCACAATTCTACTGCAAGACAGTCCTTTCATCCTCCTTCACTAGGAGGGACACTGATCGCACAGAAGGCAGACGAAACTTCATCTTATGCTGTGCTTCTTCAACCAGAGAAATTCTGGTATGGTTCCATAGAGTGAACATTCTCCATTTTCTTTGAACAAATTGTATTACACTTGTTTCTCATCAGATTACATAAATTAGCTGAGAGGGAATGGATTGAATTACAGTCCAGATTCCAGACCTCTTAAGAACTGACTGCCTAACACATTCCTTTTATTTAATAAACTGGAACCAAATGAGGACTATATCATATAAATAATACTCCCTTGATAGGGCAATACAATAAAATGGCAAAAATACTCACAAGAACCATGTAGATCAAATACAAGCGCCCCTGACTATTACCCATCGGATTCAAAGCATGAATATCACATAAACTTAAAATTGTTTGGCATTTTTACTTTGCATTGTGAGCAAGAAACGGATTCAGAGGGAACTGAGCACCAAGTTTAATATCTTCTGACAGCCTCAGACAGCTAAGGAAAAAACGTGTGGCAGCAAGGTATGGATTTCCCTATTTAAAAGATCATCTGATAGCTCCGCCTAAGATACTGACCCCTCCTGCAAAAGCCAAGATTTAGAATCTCCAAAGTGAATACGTGTGGCCAAGAGCGAGGGCTTCGCAAAGCTCTGAGCGACACAGTTTCAAAACTGACTTGTTCTTAAAGAAGGCAGCATTTTAGAAGAACTTACGCTGAAACAGTGACTTTTAGGAATAACTGCTTCTGATGTACTCACCCGGTCTTTCGGCCCAGGAAGTAGGCATGTCGTCTACAGCTGGACATTTTTATACCCGCCTAAATGCTTAAGTATCCAGGGAAGAAAAATGTGATGAAAAGACTTAAGATTCGGAACCAGATATGGGATTCAAAGCCGAGAGCACAAAATTATACACACGGTCAGATTATCCCCCTTCACAAACAGCGTTCCCGACACATTTTGAAGAAGATGGGTAGAAACCAGAGGCAGAGAAATAACACCGGTGAGATGAGAGATGACCGATAAATGTACAATTACCTGTAAGAAATTCTTTTTAAATTGCTGTAGACTGTCTGAAGGCACCGTTGATGATTACAGCCTACGTAATCACCACTTGTCTAATCCCAAAGCTGTAAGTAACCTGGCACACAACTACAAATACAGGATCCAGAAGGTGAAGTGCAACGTCGAGACTGCAGACGAGAAACGGGATGTTTTTAACTACTCAACAAAAAGCTTTTTAGGGCACACGGTAAGTTCTCTTCTAACGAGAATCTTTAAATCAGTACAGCCGAGTCATTCTACCTGGGCTTCTTCATACCCGTCCTCCACCTGTTCGATAACGTTTTCAGCGTTAACCACGAGAGACGCGGTGGGAACGAAACGTGCTGCTCTGAAGACTCGGAACTAATGCAAAACGGGGCGTGTGACAACTCCCTCGTGTCATCGTTCAACCCCAGCCAGCAGCTAAGCCCCATACAGCCGCTCGCTTCCCCCAGGTGGGGGAAAAGAATCAGAAGAGTATAACTAGGAAAACCTGTGAGTTGAGATCAAGACAGTTTCATAGGTGAAGTGAAAGCCGCACGAGCGAGCGAAGCAAAACAAGGAATTCATTCACAGCTTTCCAATAGCTGGCATCTCCGGGAAAGCTCCATCACGCGCAACTGGCACTTGCGAAGACAAATGCCATCCCTCCCACCCGCTTCCTTGGCATTCCCCCAGCTTTACATGCTGAGCGCGACGTCATATGGTCTGGAACGTCCCTTTGGTCAGCTGGGGTCAGCTGTCACGGCAGAGTTATGCGCACCCCCAGCCTGCTCAATGGTGGGGCTGCGTGAGGAGCGGAAAAGGCCGTGACTCCGAGAAAAGGCTGATGAGCACTAACGAAAACATCCCTGCCGTGTTATCAGCACCGTTTTCGGCACAAATCCTAAACGCAGCCCCGCACCAGCTATAGTGAAGGAAATTAACTCCGTCCCAGCTAAAAGCAGCTCACCGTGGGACACGTAACTGTGGTTAGAGATTTGCGTGATGCGATGGGACTTTTAGAAAAGCCAGCTTGTACACGGGATGCTATAAAACCCGGATCTCATAACCATAAAGTGAAGGTTGGTTTGGTTTTTTTTTTTCCTTTAGCCAGTGCACAATGTACTAAGTCTTCAGTATATACAGGTATAGTTTTAAATATATTTATGTATCTGTATATGAACCTCACGAGCTGCAGTACATACATTCGTTCCTAGCTGTATAAATAACACAAGCTAGCCTTCTGGGCACCGTGTTCGCTTTATCTTAACTTCCTTTTACGTTCATCCGGAAAGCTCAAGTGCAGTTTTGCTCGGGTTACACCGCAGTTACAAAACCCCATATACGAGTAATGCTCTATCCCCACCTCGCCCTTCCCCCTTCTTTTTTTTCCGACAACTTAAGCTATATCCTACCACTAGAAAGGATGAACGTACTGAGCGGTCCATGAAGTTTGCGGCACGTCCTACTTTTGAGACAGGGAAGGGAAAAGAGGTTGAGGCATACATTACGTGAGACTTCCTAAACTCAGAACGACCGGGACTTAAGCACACCTACTGGATACAACACTGATATTTCTTTTCGGATATTTACGACGATGATTTTAAAAGGCTTATTTATGAGCCGCTAATAAAATCTGAATATGTAGAAAAGACGTAATATACAAACCAGGCACAATGTTACGTTTACTCCTGGTTTTAATTCCTTCATAAAGTGCAACCGTCTGTTCACCCTTGTGATTTAAAAACATTAAATCGGGATTTTTGCTTCCCACCTCGGGTAGCTGAGAGATTACAGTATCTGCCTCATTACTGACATCTGCTGTCCCCCGAAAGAATAC
The DNA here is from genome assembly GCA_024611175.1 of Megaceryle torquata. NCBI lineage: Eukaryota > Metazoa > Chordata > Aves > Coraciiformes > Cerylidae > Megaceryle > Megaceryle torquata. The sequence continues at coordinate 26,116 of JANIJG010012606.1, forward strand.
CACTAAACCTTCACCAGGCCACTTGTCCCCTCCAACACTTATTCCTGTTTATCCCCTCTGTAACACATACCAGAGTTGGACCGAGTGGCATTTGCAGTGATTTTCATTAGAGAAAATCACTCTCAGAAAATGAAGATGATCTGTTAACTCCTTTAACTGAAGGCCTCATCACCGGGAGATGGTAACTGTGCGTGACACCGCAGCTAGCTGTTGACAGCTCTCGCCTTCTAACGCACGGGAAGAGGAGACTCGCGTAACAATTCCTTCGTGATACCATCACCCGCCTGCCACGTCACACATAACTTCAGTGCTACACACGGTCCAGGCCGCAGGCAGATGCAAGCTTTGCCGCACCAAGCCTCTTCGACTTGGCCTTCACCGACAGAAGCGCACCAACATCTCTCACGCCTCAGTCTTTGGGGACAAGTTGTATTTTTAAGGAAAACAGGTTCTTCGGTGAAAAAGCTCACTGATTAAATTTCTCATTAGTCACAGGTAACGCACCCTCTTGCCTGCCAGCAGAAGACCTCTGCAGACGGCCAACCTTCAAAGCAAAGCATCCTCCCACAGACTCTGCGGAGAGCGGGCAAAGCTAGAGATGTTTCGGCAACTGCCGACCGCAGCTGCGTGGCCTGCGGCGTCTCCAGCAGCGTGCTCTCGCCGATGAAAGCATTGTCACTGTTTTACAGACTCCTCGGTGCAATGAGAGGTGCAGACAGGCAACGGCCGCAATGCCCTGCTTAAGTTTTACGATCTGGAGTAAATAAATCTGACAGGGACGCGCGCTGAAGCCATTCTACACGACTAATTCTGATCCGTGGTGTTTGCCTTTCAGCGAAAAACGTTTCCATAACCTATCTTCCTACTCAAAAATAGTCAACTATTTCTCTATGCATTGCCTTAATGCAAATAAGTGAAAACAAAGTCAAGCTAAATACCTCAGATCAGCGTTACGAGGGAAAAGTCTTCTCTTCCCACTGAAGTAGACTTCAAAATCTTCTGTTGTCGGTCTGTGTGCATAGTCAATGTATGCGGACACCTCCTGGTGATGAGAATTTCGGTCACGAATGAATATTATGGTCTGGAAAACACAAAGGTGGAGAGAAGTGAAGAACAGAAACATACATACGTGCACACTTTTCTGTAAACAAAACAAAACAAAACAAAACAAAACAAACATATTTAGAGAGTACCCAAGTGTTTTCAACTTCACCCTGACTCGGTTTCTGTCAGGAGTTAATACACTTAAATTATGGCACGTTCGGACATATTCTGAACACGAGCTTGGCAGTACTGCAGTAAAAATAAACGCATGCCGCCCAACGTGACCCCGTGTCTCCTGCAGCCACTCCAAAAGGGTTTTCCCACAGGTCCCGGGCCGTATCTGCCAGCCCCATGCACACAATCCTAAAGAAGTTTAATGCTTTTGAGCATCCGCTTGTAAGCAAGAATGTCTTTGTTTGGCCATTCTACAATGCTAATGTCAACGCGCTAGTTCCGGGACCAAAGCAGGAAAGCTGAGAATGTCATTTTATTTGGGATGCGCCTCTACGGCCAAAGCTAATCTTACTTGACTTAATATTCGCAGCAGATTTTTAGCTTTTCAGAAAGAGAGCGGGCTGGAAACTGGTTACCGCACACCTCTCCATTCTGTACAGTGACCAGAGAACAGAGTAGACTCGATCGCTGCTCTCCCTCGCAAGACACCCCCTGTACTGTTTTATTCCTAATGGATAATGAATTCCAGAGGGAAAAAAAAAAAAAAAACAAACCTGATTACTAGCAAACAAATAGCAGAACAGAATCTACGCCTAGAAGTAAAGACGACTAAAGAAGGGTGGTCTCGAGTAGGAGAACAAATTCCCCGTTTAGCTGTTGCGCCTCCAGGTGTCAGAGCTGACTGGAAGGTGGCAGCGAGACGCCTGAAGGACAGACACGCGTTCAGCAGACATTCCTGGTTGCTGGGGATTACCCTCTACCTCCGGGCTGGGACACCTCGGAGAACATCTCTGCTGCTGAGACGCACATCCTGGGCAAAGGCGCTGCTGGGATGGCTTTCTGTACCACTTGCTCCTGAGCAAACCCATTTCTTACTCTCTGCTGCTTCTCTGTATCTTTACCGTCTATTTGCTTTATTTTCCGACTGTACAGAGAATAGATTGGCATAAGGCAATTTTTTTCACACAATACTACAACACAGAACAAAAAGAACTGGTAGGATGAGTGTGGACGTGTAAGGCAGAAGGGTTCTCGTATCCTGGGATTCACATAAAACCTAAATGCTCAGTGTAGAGGTTATTAGGTAGGTGAGGTATATAACAGTATTTGTTAGCGGTACACGTTTGGTTTTACTCAACTGAAATCAATTGATATTTCTTTTTTGAATGTGGGGGGGAAATTAAAACAATACCACGTGGAACTCTTTCAGAAAACATATTTTAAAGGCACCAGATTTTGAGAGTGTAACGGTTTCTCTGGCAAGCCTTTGTTATACTTCATGTCATGCTTCCTCTTCCATTTTCACATTTAATTCCATCAAAACATGTGTTACTTATTTTGCAGTTTTGTACCATCACTGTTGTTGATAGGAAGAGCCAGAAGAGTCTCCTGCAATACATCTGACTGTCCCGAAACACGTCTCCATTTTTTGGGCAGATAGGAGGCAATGAGAAAGATAAAGACCGTCCCCAGCGCGCGACGAGGCAACCGTATTCTGCGCCCATGCCCAGATACAAGACTAGATGTCGCGAATCTGAAAAAGGGATTCGTTGTCCTTTAGAAAAGCTAGTTTTTAAATGAATGCCTTGACTTGCGCAGTATGATCTGACTGTTTGAGAAAAGCTGGCAGATGTTTCACTATTATTTGCAATGTTAAACAGAAGTCTTCCTTTCAAGGAGGTTCTGCATATAAAATTAATCTCAAAAAAAAAAAAAGTTCATATATTATCAGCTGTAAATCAACGCAGAACTACAGGTATAGAGACTACCATCAAAACTGCTTTATGAATTCTAGGAAAACCACCAGAATATCTAAAGAAAAATGTTTTATCTTTAAAGGTACACTTCTGAGGCCTGCTCCTCACAACTGAAAGCCTTTGATCCTTCTCATCTGTCAACATTGTTCCTCTTTCCTCATCTGCGATTCATTTCTAACCATCTACAAGCATTCATTCATTAAACTGTGCATCAGCTTGCATTTTCTTAGCTTGTTCTAAACTTTCTTAACATATCACACCTTTTTGTCCCTGAGAAGACTTGTAAAAATTTGCATTCTTTCCTCCCAAAATGATAAAGATCTTGACTGAAAAGCAACCGAGAGAGAGAATAAAATACCATAAAACCCACAAACAGAAAAATCTTCTACTAAGCCTCATTACTCTTCTGATTTGTCTCTAACACGACAAATTCTAGTAAGCACAGAGTTTGTGCTTTACCTGGGAGTTTTCAGGAACTTACACAGCGACAGGTGTTGCGTAAGTTCAGACGGTGTTTCAGAGGTACGCTCACACATAGGTTTTGGGCCTAACTACTTACAACTGGAGTAAGTTGACTTACTAGTACAATTGAGAGGAAAGTAGAATAAAATTGAACGTTTCAGTTAGAAGGGACCTCCAAGGACCATCTCGAAACAGATAGTTCCTTTTCCCACTTGCCCGGTCAGACACTAGAGGCACGCAGAAGCTGGGTTTCGTGAAGGACCCGTGAGTTCTAGTAGTTTCGAAGGAGTACATACCTGCAGCAGCACTTCCATCAGCACTGGCACACAGAGGTGTGAGTTTGCTAAAAGCCATGGAGTTGCGCCTCACTGCTTCAGCCATAAATTTAGCCCATAAAAGCGCTCACATGCCCACAGCAAGCAACCAGTGGTAATGATGTTTTTGAGAGCCGCTCCTCTCACTTGCTGGAGATGAACACCTTCATCTTACCAGCTAGAACGTGGGTATGAGGACACGCTCCTTAGCTGTGTGCAACAAGGACGCAACCCCATGGGTTCCGAAAGCCTTATCTGCGTTCAAGGACCGTGACTTGCCCAAAAGAACGAGCAATATGTATTTTCCTTTGAAGTTTAGACGCATCTGTAAAGGGCGGCCGCTGCATTTGGAATCCGCCAAACACATCGCTCCTCCGTGCCCCACTCTTGGAGGAATGGGTATGAGCGTCTGCCCTGCATTCTCGTACTGTTAGGTTCAACCTGTGAACTCAAGTCTGCTGCCGAGTAATGCTGCCTATGAAAGAAAAGCTATCGAGACAGACAAGCGTTCCAAGAAAAATCTCAAATTTGTGATAATTCCCACTTTTTCATAAGGAGATGCTGCAACTGAGCTCTCCAGAGCTCAGACCTGTTTTCTAAGCTAGCAAAACCTACAGCAAGGGCTAACTTTGTCTGCAAGACCAATTAATATTGCTGGGAGGGGGAAAAACAACAGGTACTTTTTCAGAATTGAGGCACTTCTAGCTCTCCTGAAACCCACGCCTTTTCTCTATCTTTAGAGCACAGCATTAACCTGCTCCGAAAGAAAACATTTTAATATGGGCTTTTCTTTCAGCACCTCCTCAGCGGTTTGTAGGCACGTCCTACACCCTAATTACAGCTGGTTTTTAACTGCATCCGAGGGCTTTGCTGGACTACAAGATGGCAAACGAAGCAGACCGTGCCATGATTCAGCTTTCTCTGAAAGTATTGCAAGGCAGACATGTGGAAGCGCAGCGTAGCCGAGGAAAGAGAATATACGGAGTCTAAAAGACCAGCCCTGCTGTCTGGTGGAACAGTCTCGTAACGTGAGCCCTTTAATAGCCTGCCAAACTGAATGGAGATGACGGAAAAGTACAGACAGACAATATTTAGGAGTCCATTACTAATTCACCGAGGAAGCTCTTTTCATGGGGACAATATCACAGGTGGGGACCCAGGGGAACAAGCGTAATTAGGCTGAAAGGGACAGGCATAAAAACATTACCAGGTGAAATACATTTTTAACGAGCAGCAATTTATTTTTGTTGCAGTGTTTGGCCTCATTTGCCACCTGCAGATCACGTTACATCTAATAGAAATACCAGGGGGCAACAGTAGTCAGAGAAAGGACCTCACCTCTGTATCTTTAAACCAGATGCTATTACCATTTTTGCTTTACAAGTACAAATAAATTGCTGACTTGTTCTTCTGGCTAGCTGGGAGTGAAAATAGCACAAAACACAGGCTTACAGGTTGGGACTGACCTTTTGCACAATTTCATTTGGGGTGAAGGGGGTGAGGTGCAGCAGCAATAGCCTGTCCTCTCAGTACATAGATTGAACCACCACTAAAGCTATCCTAGAGTGGGCTCTGCACATAATCCCATATTTTCATCTGGAAATATATTATTCTCTTACTTACGCTACCTTTGAACCATTTCTAAAACTTGCAATATGTCTGAAATTACTCAATTTCCTTCTCCTATGCTAAAAAATGCCAACCAAGCTTTTTGAAAATGCTCATCTTCTACCTGCCTGTGATTGTACTAAATAAATTAAAAAAAAATTAAATTAAAAATTAAAAGACACACAACAACTTGAAGAGTACCAGGACCACAGCAGCCCTTAGGCTGCTTTCTTGTCATCTATGTAACATAAGCAGGACGTGGAATAAAGGTAAAGAAAAATAAATAAATAATTTTTAAAAAGAGATGCACACAGTTACACAAATATAATATATATGTTTTTGCCTTGTGGGTTGTTTTTTTTTTTTTCCTTAAAGTATCTTCAAGCTCTGACCGCTGCAGTTACATAGCATCTCTATACAGCTTTCCCTGTTCAGCGGTGAAATGCCAGATTCCAGCCCCAGAGAGCAATGCTTGGCACTAACCTGGGACACAGGTTAGCAGAGCACGCAGCAGTACTCTTGGATCTTTCAGTTAGCAGAAACACAGAGACAAAAACTGACATAAAATAAAACAGTATGTGCTGTAACTCGTGCTAAACAATAAAACTTCTGTGGTTCACAGAGAACCAGTTCATGCTGGTGTTGTAGGCATAACAAGAGCAAACCACACAGCTGCTGAAATTATTCCTGAAGACCCAACACCTCAGTTGTCAGGCAAGGTGTAGCTTTCATGAGGATAAGCAGAAGACTGCCATGCTGAAGGGCTTCAGGATTTTGTTAGCGACCGCCTGTATTCCGTGTGTTTATATTAGCAAAGGACACCAGATGCAGCATTCAAGGGATGTTTTTGAGGCAGAAGCACCTCGAGATCCTGAGAGGAGGGCTCCTCTCAACTGCCAGGTAGTCAAATCTGGATTCAACCCTAGCTCTGCTGTGCACAGCCTGTACTGCTTGTATTCTCCACCCCACCCCCCCCCCAACCCCCCCTCGCCCCATCCTTTCTCCCGAAACAAAATCAACAGCTACCCCTCTTGTTTTGCGTCTGGG
>JANIJG010012607.1:2625-13355 GCA_024611175.1 Megaceryle torquata
GGTAGGGTGTAATTATGGCTGCCAAGTGAAGGTGAATGTTTCCTTACAGATATGTCACATAAAATACTACTAAAGGTGCAAACAAGGTTGAGTTTACATAGTTTAACACACTTACTTGCTACATCATTTTTTACAAGGTATTTCTTGGTTTTTTATACAGTTTTAGCAAGAGGATTGGAAAAAAAAAATAGTCACCTACTGCAACTCCATCTAGAAGTGAAGATACAGACATCCACTCTCATCCGAATCAATGAGTCAGTCCTCACTTTTCTCAACAGACCACTCAAAATACAATTATTTGAAAGGTTTCACCCCAAACAGCTCCCACATTTAAGTATCTACCCTAACTAAGACTCTTGTCTAGACCAACCATCTGCCGGTATTTGTTATTTTTTCCTATTGCCCACCTGAAATCTATTAACAAGACAGGCCATAAATATCTGACAAGACAAAGTTAATGTGCTTCTAACTCAGAAGTCTCAATGCATTTTGCTTCTTGATGAGATGACCTTATTTGCAGTTTAATGCTGTTATTTCATTCTCACAGATACAGCTTTTTTTCTTACAGATCTGCAAGAATACTAATGAACTCAAGCTTTACTGAATGAAATGTTTTGATCATATTTTATGGTCTAAAGTAAGTCTTATAAATTAATTACACTGGAGAAAAAAATAATGGAAATTACATCAGATTATACACAACTGCACAAGTAATGCTATGGTACTGCTGGTAGTAGCCTTGCATTACTGCCAAAGTTCAGCTTTCTGTATTGTAGTCTTTTGTTGACTTGTACTCAAGTTAGAAAACACTGCACTGGTTAATGCCATGCTAAGCAGAAAAAAAAAAAAAAATTAAGTTTTCGGTGACCTTTTATTTTGGAAATGCATTACAGTTGCTAAAATTCTAATTAATATTTAGGGCTCACATTTTCCTCAGAGTTTGAAATTACTAGCCTAAACACTTAAAAGGATTCTCAGGCAGCTTTTCAAATGAAACAGAACACTTAAATTTTAGCTTTTCTTTAACAAATAGTTTTCAAGAGGAAAATATCTCATATCTGTAAGAAATTAAAATATTTTTCAAGAAATTTAATTTTTGAAGCACTTATCTACATTTTATTAGAAAGATGTTTCTCTCTACAAAGTGTAAAAGACTACTTATGTTAAGGAATGCTACTGAATGCAACATGCTACAGAGCAACAGCTTACACTGTGTAGCAGCCAAAGTATTCTGCAGCTAAAGATAAAAATCAAACTCCTTGCCAAAAAAGATTACAGTGTTTAGATACTTTAAACTCAGAGCCCGTATATAAACCACTTGGAAATTCTTTTGTTCTTCTGGCATTTTGGAAACAGTCAACATGTTCCAGTCAGGGTAGAAATTCTCATGACTTGTCATGAACATGGTATCAGTGCTGAAGGTCATCTGCATGTCACTGTCTGGTCAGGGTACAAGTGTTTCTTAGAAAAGAACTTCCTGATTTTGAAACAGTCAGTTCCAAATGGTTAATGCAGGTAGTGAACTTACTACTAATTTTAGTCCACTTTTAGTGACTTTAGTCAGATTTTCCTTTTGCTTTTTTTGCTGTTGATGCAAAAAGATATTCACAGATGTGGACAGGTGACTGCACAGAAAGCAATAATAAGCACAAAATGAAACTGCAGGAATAAATTCTAAATATTCAATTCTCAGCATTGTGGGTATTAAACCAAGAGGTGCCAACATACTTTTAAGTGAAAGATTACTACACTAATAGCATTTCTCAAAACTAGATTAATAAATGAAACCCTTGCTCCTGATAACTGGGAATATTCAAGCAAGCTTGTTTCTAAATGTTTTAGAGACAACATAAAGTTTGAGATGTAGAAGAAAGATCCACACAGCAGTTAAGTCACATATTCATAGCATTTTAACAGCAGCTGTTAACCTTAAATGGAAAGTCCCATAACAATTTCAGTTCTGAATAATAGAACACCTATTCATAAACAATATAGAACACATTATCTCTTGAAACTAAGTCCTGATCTGAGAAAATTCAGATGTCTCCAATTTGACAATTAACTGTGCAATAACACTATGTAAATCTCCCACATTATTTTATTTTTCCCTCAAGAAGACATGTTCCACTATGCCTTTCAGGTCTTGGAAATAATATGTTGATACAAACTGTCTAGATTTCACCGACAAAAAAGAATAATGACTTCAGAGTTTAACACCAAGTAAGAGTTGAACCAAACATTTTACTTAAAAAGAAATATTAGAGAAGCTCATCACAGTACCTTGTCTACATGGAAAATTAAGTCCAGTTCACAGACATTTTCAAAACATTTGTCTAGCGTTTCCACAAATACCTACAAAGACCAAAAAAAATCCCAGAGGTCAAGCTTTAACAGAAACTCAATAGTTCAATCAGGTGTGAGGTTTAACTAAAGCAAATACAGAAAATAAACATGAAGCAGACTTTAAGGCATAAAAGCATCTATAGAAATTATGTGGTTAACATAAATATGTCAAAAGTATGTTACCTGTAGAGGGCAAAATTTTATGCACCAGTCAGCTTAAGTTATAATTGCTAGAAGTCACACAGTGTTAAACAATAGCTGCATCCTGAAAAAACACAGTATCATCTATGCTACATTTTTCTCAGCTGTGATTCAAAGTGTTTCTTCTCATTTATTAGGCAAAAATCAGCTAGTTTTTTCCATTAGTGTTACACCTTTAAACAATTACTACATTGCATGCATCTCCCAGTTAATCATACTATTAACTTTACCACACAGAGACATGGGTGTAATGCAAACTGTCAGCATCATGCAAGTTTATCAGCATTATGGCTTCACGCAACAGCACAGCAGCTTTCACCTGGATTAGACCTGCTAAATTCAAGATTGACCAAGGAAAAATGTAGCTGCTTAATGTCACACCTGCTGATCCTGTCCCTTTATGTAAGTGGTAACTCCTACTGACCTAGATAAGATGTGTTAAGACCTCCAAATTAGATGAGTTTGAGAGCTTAAGGTCCTCAAAAAGAATTTCTGTAAGAATGTACATCTCATTTATTAATGACTAGTAAATAAGCTGCAACTTGTGGGAAATTTTAATCAGTTTTATGTTTGAAGGCCATTTTGTCACAATATGTGTTTAATAGTATTAAATTGTCACTTATGTAAATTTTTTTTTATAGTAGTTCTAAACTCAAACCCTAAAACAGCAACATGGAAGAAGTTAAACACCTGGTTTTGATTCTCTCTTTTCAACACAGTTTATTAATCCTACCTTAGTCTTCAAGAGGAACCAGATTTCACTCTGCCTATGGCCAAATAAGAACAAGCCATATTCTGACGACAAAAAAAAGAGAGGACAAAAGGTTTGCTCTTATGTAGATACTTTTTGTATCTATAGAGCCAGGGGAACAGGTCTACCTGACATCAGCCATTTCCAGCTGTCTACCCTCCATATCAAGAAAAATTATTTTCATATCTGAATCCCTGGACTCCAAACCTGCTTACACTATACAAGATACGGTCACACTCTGCTGTTGCTATTACTATTATTATCAATTTCAATTTTAAAGTCAAACTACCTTTAACTGATGTTCCATGCATTTAGAACAAACATAATTCTTTAATACAAAAATACCAACTCATAACTTAAGATGGGAACAGAGCATTTCCACAGGCTCAAGACAGTAAGTAAGGTTCATTGACAATAGTTACTAGGTAAATTAATATGCTTCTATTAAATTCTACTGATGCTAAGCAAAGCAGAGCTTTTTTAGTCTTCAAGTTGTTAATTTGTTGTGATAGTAACAGTCTGCTCACATCCCTTCTTTACCGAAAACAAAAAAACCCTGGTATGTTAAGCAGAACAAAGGACACAGTTCACAACTATGTGCATTAAGACAACTGACCAGCGATGTCCTCTTACTTTCCTTGTACCTTAGGAGTATGTGGTTACAAGTACAGCGGTGTTTAATATAAGCTGCAGGAAGAATATAGGAAACAGAGTGTAAACATAACCTTTATTCAAAGGTTTTTGTTACAAGAGCTAAGAGTTTGGCACTACTTTTGTAAGAAAACATTCCTCACATATATTGCAAAATTTCCATGTGAATTTATATCCTCAACATCCATCTAGTTCATTATAAAACAAAGGAACACAATAAAAACAAAACCAACTAAAAAAATCATCAGAAAAGCCCCCCCCCAGATCTGTGTATTTGGTAGCACTATGCCCACACATTGATAACACAGGGTTTTTGTGACCACTTCCAAGTAACTAGGGCTTCTCCTATAACATTTGATTCACAGTTACAATGGTTACTTTCAAACCTTTACCCAACACACAGTGACACCACCACACACCGAACGAATTCACAGATCTCTGCTTGCAATGCAACACCAGTAATGCACACCAAACAGGTTTCAATCTAAAGGAAATAAGCTGGCACAATGTATTTTTCCTCAATCTTCCATTTGTGATGGAAAGTTAGCTCAAAGTAATGACAGTACTGACAAGGTATATATCTTATAGCTGGTCTTTAAAAGCCTAGTCTACAAGCTAAACTACCTTTTTTTACACTAACATTCCTTGACCTATTTTAAGGCACATTCAAATAATCAACAGGTAAATAAAATGCACTTGCACTGCAATTTTAGTCGAGAGTCAAATGAATTGCACACTATGGCAAGTTCTAGAATTTAAGTACTTCAGCTGCTGCAGATTTGTTAATCAAAATAACCAGAACAAACACCAATTGTTTGAAGACACAGACATGCACCATATATCAGTTCAAATGCACCTTGTGATACTACTGGAAAAGAAACATAAATGAGTAAAGTATCAGAAAAATAAGGATGCATGCACAATGAATTACTATCTCCCCCTTGTGCTTCATTTCTGAAATCATGCTCCTACAGTTCAAAGAAAAACCCATGCACATTTCCACACAAGTAATGGGGGTGTGGGGGTGTAAAAACAAACAAGGAAAGCCCCCACACTTTAAAAAGTAAAAATGCTTTCATAAAGCCAGATACACATTAGGAGAGTAAATTATATGACTTAAAACCATCAAATTGTTATTGGATACATACAAGCCTGCAACTCCCTACACCCAGCAATATGTCAAAACATAAACCATCACCTTTACCATGAAAGGTTTGGTTTTTAGTTAGACTAATAAAGACACAAGGGAATAAAATATATATTAATATTTGGAAGATAACAAGCCTAGGAGAAAAATCAAAACACCTAATCAAACAAATCTAATGTCAAATACTAGCAAAAGTGGGTACAAAAAAAAAAGTAAACTTGTGTGAAGAATACTTCATCCTTCTTCATAGGCTAAACAACAATGGTAAACTTTAAGACAGAATTAAATCAATCTGCACATGGACAGTCTTCTCCTTCGATGCTTTTAACTGTGCAGATGGTACATACAGCTTTCCACAGAAAACTGATCTCAACAGATTTAGCTGCTTCCAACACGTTGTGGAAGTACAGCAATGGGCTAAAATCTTCAAAAATGCTTAGGCTTTTAGGTCTATAAGATAGATAGGTACCACTGTAACTGTGACTGATTTTTTCCTCATGGCAGGCTACAGCTATTTATATTTTCTTATGTACTTTATTTCTATGTGCTATAACCTTACACTTCACAGGCTAACAAGAAGAGTCTGAAATAGCTACAACTCAGGACATAGTTTACAATGAATCCAAAAGACTACAAAACCTACCAAGAATAGCATAGACACTGACCTATCTCCCATACAATTAATCAAAAACAATAAACAGAAGCTTGTGTTTTTATTTAAAAAAAAAAAAGAACAAAAATTAACAGTATAAATTTGCATGAGGTGTTCAAACACATCTAATTTGAACACAGTACAGAAAATGACACAGGGCCTATAATTTTTAACACATACAGTACATTGATTAAGTCTGAGCTGAGAAGAGTTATGGGTGAAACAGCTCTGAACTAATGGTGAAATAAGTGGCCCTCACAGAAGTATCGTAAGTATTACATCAAAAAACTTTATGCTGAAAAGAACTGCAGACTGCCATATGTAATCTAATGTACTATAGATCCATTCAGTTTACAAGACAAACAATTCTTACATGCTGGTCTGAGTTCTAGGTTCATTCCACCAGTTTATTTTCATGAGATCATAAATTGGCCCCCTACATAACTATTTAGTTAAGCAATTCAGTATGTGTATGATTCTTTACAAACTCCAATTGTCTTACTCTTACCCATCTTGTTTCTGAACTACAGTAAACAACGATATATGAAAATGGTTCAAAACTTCTCAACAAAAAACAGACAAAGCTTATTTAGTTCAGTAGATGTGTGTATGTATATACTGCCAGTCTGCACTGCACATTTGAGATGTACTAACAAACTTTCTGAATGTCCTTTCCCAGTGTAAGATGCATTTAATTCCGATTGATGTTGCTAAGAGTTTTAAACAGATCCTTCTTGTGAGACAGGCTGGAAATTAAAAGTGTTTATTAATCTCTGTACATTTTCTACTATGATCGAATGGTTGAAATACAATGATCAGCTGCAGGTACTGTGGTGAGACTTAAAATCATGTGGGTCAGAAAAAAGTGAAATATTTCTATAAATAGAAATAGCAGTTCTATTATTTACACTTCCTTCTGAAGTAATTATACTGTCATGGGATTAAATAAGGGCATAATGGAATAGATGTGAAATATAAAGACAGATACTGAAATCCATAAAAGTACTGCTGGCTCAAGAGACAACACAATTTATAGAAAAGTTTAACATCTCCTTAATTCAGAGAAATTAAGTGCTATACAAATATAGTAGCAGTAAACTCAAGTAATTAGATTTAATACCTTAAAGTAAAATTTAGATTACACTGTGTAACTAGAAATTACTGGAAACTACATCTGTGACATTTTTAATATACCATAATGAATAAAATCCCAGTTCAACTTGCATAGTTGCACTGCAAAATATAATGTCAGACTAATTGACCTAGATAGTCTATCCCATCCTTATTGTCTAATTAAACACAAGATATTTATAATATCCACTTCATCTGAAAAACATCTGTAAGTCACATGAAATACTAACATGCTTCTTTTCTTGGTTGAAAAATACTTCAGCACTACCAAGTAAGATGACACACTGTGCCACAAGCAGCTAAACAACTGTGTACAGCAGACTGCTAAGAACAGGTAAAGCCATTGTATACTTCACTCAGCAACTTGAATTGCTCTGATTCTGCAGAATGTTTTTATGACCAACAATGACAGAAGAATCTGGAAAAAATAGTTTCTTTCCCTGTTACCCACATAGCCACTCAGAAAGACAATTTGGATCTACTGCGTAGCAGGCGTGAAACACCAAAGAGGTGTTCTGAACACTAGTAAGTGACTATGAGAAGCTATTCAGCTCCAAGAAAAGTTGGTACAGAATAGTGAGGACTTTAAGGCTCACAGTGCTATCTGTAGTAAAATATGCAATAGATACAGACTCATGTCTTAGGATACCACAGATTTTACTTACGTAACAAATCGGTTCTCTCTGACATGCAAGCTTTTGAAAAGTTTAACAGTAAGAGGATCATATATATATATGTATCCAAGAGACATTTTATGTAATGACATACATCACTTCATGGCACAAAACTATTTTTTTCCACATTTGACTATACAATCATCAGTGAAATTGTTTATATGCAAACATTAAGTTGAGAAATCACTGGTGTAGTCAGCATTCTCTTGACATAAGTGTTCATATTACCACACATGATTTTTCCTGCTGAGCTGAAACAGACATATTCAACAGTTTAAAAATCATACAGGCTGTACTGGGAGCCTTGCATAAGACATTGCATTTGAGGCATTGAACAGGGCATGTCTGCTCTACTGTGCTTAAGAAGCCTGTATCTTATGAACGTAATCTACAAGTCAAAGTGTTTGGGAAAGGTAAACTGTAGGTGGATAAAGGATTGGAATGTATTGATCCTGATGGAGGGACCATTGCACGTTTAGGAGTTAACGAGCCACACAACACTTAACCTGAGTAGGCACAGGCCTGTGCCACATAAATTCCTTGGCAGCAGGATAAACTCAGCCAGCTCACTGGTAACAGGGGAGCCTGCAGGCAGCTCCCGCTTGGTACCAGTGGTTAAGCCACCTGCATGACTTTGCTCGTACCTCAGAGTACAGCAAGAAGTTCTCATGAGAACATCCCTTAGGAACAGAGCTGTTTTCTTGTTAGGAAATTACATAAAAGCTCAACAGTCAATTAAAAAAAAAGGGAGAGCTCTATATGAACTGAGCATCACAGCATGGGAAAATCCACAAGGCATGCAATGGATGCTGCATAAACATGGGATGCCCAGCATTTGAAGGAGTGTTAAGATTTACTGTATACATTCATGTTCTTACTCTATTAAACAGTTGTCTTATTAAGCTATTTTTTTGACAAATCTTTATTACTAAGATCCAGAAAGAACCTGTACCAGCCCTCTTCTCATCACTCCCAACTCACCCTGATCCCCCAGGGCAGAACACATGCAAAGGGAAGCATCACCACTCATTTTCTAAGGTGTATCTGACCACAAGCTCATAAATCACAAGGAAAGTTTAATTGAAAAAGGTTTTGTATGTACTAATCCATTACATACCTGCATAAAGCTCTGTGTGTGTATCAGGGTTCTCATAATCTAAACTTGTCAAGTGAATGTTTTAAATAACACCATTTTTGCCTGCAGACCTTGAAGAGCAGCAACAAAAAATAGCTGCTAAAGGTAGTCCAGAAAACTGCAAACAATCTAAAAGTAATACTCATCACTTCAGGTGTGTTCAGTCTGAAAGTCACCTTCACTTTCAAATACTGAGAAGTAAAGTTTCACTTCTTTATTTAAAAAAAAAAAAAAAAAAAATGGGGGGCACAAAAAACTTACTTGTATGAGGTCTAAAATGCCAAGCTCACTTTCTGAAGAATCCACACAGAAGACAAAATATAGGGTGGCATAGTGTCGGTAAATCAGTTTGTTATCAGATCCACCTATAAGTCTGAAAAAGACCAAAAAAAGGAAAGCTTAGTAGGCATCTCAGGATAAACTAGGCAAAAATCTCAATTATTTGCCTTAAAAAGAGACCTATTGTTAATGACTAACTGGAGCTTTCCCAAATCCACATATATCACAGCTTTTTTTTTTTTTTTTTAGCTATGTAATTACAACAGAAGTACCGTAACAGTCCAAGTCACAGTCACCACGCAAGCACAATTATTGTTATCCATATGGATAATAATTACGTTAACATATGCACCGATTTGCTAAATCAATTCAAACAAGTCATGCAGTTTCACAAAATTACAGGTATTAAATGTACTTAAATTACACACTAATGGGCACTGTACAGGAATTAATCTGCTTTAGAGATTAACAGAGTGTATGCCTAAGAATCCCTCCCTGCCCTTCCCAGAGGAACATGAACAGAAGAAGAAAACTATAATGCCAATTGGCATTTGGATTACAGACAAAGCCTTAAATCACATTTATGGTCCACTTAATAACCAAGAACATGTTAACACTCCTGTGCTACAAAACTTTTGATGTCTTGAGAAATAAGACTGTACTAAAACTATCAGTTTGTGATGCAATGTTAAAGACAGAGAAACAATTTTTTTTATGGATTCACATAGTCATCCCATTACTGAACAAAAAGAGAAATGCCTAAACAGGTATTTCCTTCCACTCTTCTACTATAGCCTTCCAAAGGTACATAAATCATAAGGAAAAATGTCCTTCAGATCACTGACATTTGCTTTAAGCAGTAGGAGGCCCACTCAAATAGAAATGAAAGTATTTTGTTCATAGCTGTCTAGGTTCAGGCTACATTATAACTCTCCCTTAAGTCTGTACTACAACTAAATCACCTGTTTGGTCTATCACAACTCACCCCTTAATTTTCTGCCTTTATCAAAGGATGAGAATATGTAAATAAATAAATAAACTAATCTTTAAGGTCACCCTTGCTTAAGCACCTTGCTTTGCATTAATGATTGAGAGGGACATGGGGGGCAGAGGGTGTTGGCAGGGCTGAAGAATTCTTTTCTCCTGAAGAGCAGGAACTATGTTTAAAAAGAACATTACAAATAAATGTGAAAGTGGAAAGAAATGGCAATTACAATTTCCTCTTTTGTCCTTTACCTTTTGTCCTTTGTCAACCCAATTCTTTCAAACCCTTCAGTACACAGAGTTAGTACACATAAAATGCTGAGGCCTTTGGGTAAATTGCAAACTTTTTTTTTTTTTTTTCCTCAGGACAAGGATCATTTTATACTGGAAAATATTGAAATGGTAACTCTGGAAATGAGCAGTAGAAGGAAATCCAAAATAGTGTCCTCTGTCTTAGTTTCTTTTTGTTGCACAGCTGTGGATTTTTTAAAAGTCTCCAAATGGCTTCCATCTTCCAGAATTCAAGCCAGCATGTTTCCAGCTTGAAATCACCTCTAATGATCACCAGATGAGCAGTTTGAAGAAAATTATTTTAAAAATAATAATTAAAAAAAGAAATAATCTTGATCATGAGATCATGAGCTTACTCCATCAATTATGACCCCTTTTTCTACAAGGTGGCTTTGTAACTATTTACTCAAAATGATTAATATCTGAACACTGAGGCTGTTCATTTAAATTTTAGGAGCTCAAGCCAAAGCACCAGCTACAAAATATTTTAA
>JANIJG010012614.1:0-10497 GCA_024611175.1 Megaceryle torquata
CTCTCTGGGCAGCCTGGCACAGGCTCCCACCCCCTCCCACCAAAGAACTTGCTCCTCCTGCCTTCCACTTGGTGCCCAGTGCCCCTCGTCCTGGGGCTGGGCACCAGGGACCAGAGTCTGGCTCCATCCTCTTGACACCCACCCTTTAGACGTTTATGAGCACTGAGAAGATCTCCTGGCTCTAAACATCAGAAGGCAGCAATAAAGTGTCGCAGCTCAGAGGATAACCCCAGTCAGAGGCACCTTCACCGAGGAAAGGAAATTGGTTTACGATCGACAACGGGCAGTGCTGACTCAGCACTGCACAGGAACAAAGGTGCAAAACAGAAGTCCTAACCCCAATTTGGTTTTGTGGCATCTCTGCTGACTCAGTTCAGTGCAATTCATTAACCAGCCTCCTCCCACCTTGCCTCCCCGGGACCGCACGGCGGGGCTCACGGACGGGCTGCCCCGAGAGGTGGTGGCTGCCCCATCCCTGGAGCCACCCCAGGGGAGGTGGCCGGGGCTCTGAGCCCCCTGCTCTGGCTGCAGATGGCCCCGCTCCCTGCACCAGAGGAGCTTTAAGGTCCCTTCCCACCCAAACCAGTCTGGGGTCCCATACAACTGGGCTTCTCCAGAATGGCCGAGGGCCAGGTCCTGTGCATGGAGCTGCAGCTGCCAAAGCACCGAGCGGGGCTGGGGGATCCCCCCAGCCCCTCGCAGTTGTTCAGCCTCACACTGGGGCTATTCAACCCTCGGCAGGGAGGGGAGACAGGTGGGCACCAGCCCTGACGCCCCAGTGCGGGGCTGGGGGTGACTGGCAGGGCCTGGGGACTGATCCGGGTTTCACGTGGCACCGGCTGTTTGGGAACGTGCCGAGCCCCCGGGGGGACGGCTTCAGCCAAGGGCTTCATCAGGAGAGCAGGACAGGGAGCGGGTCACAGGGTGGTGGGACAGCAGGGGGTGATTCCCAGCTCTACCCCAGTGCAGCCCATCCCAAACCCTCCCGACTGGTCCTTCCCAGGGACTCCTCCAGCCCAGTCCTCATTTTGGCCAGGACCAAGGGAGAGAGCTCTGGTGGCTTCCTCCTATTCTGCTGCCAACCGCGGGGAAGGGAACTGCTCCTAAAGGGCACGAATTTAGCAAAAAAAGGAGCTGGCAGCAGCTCAGCCCCACCCTGGCCGTGCCACCCTCCCCACTGGGAAAGGCTCTGGCTTCTGCTGGGCTCCCAAGGTGAAGCTTTAATGGGATTCAGACACCCGAAGGGGCTGGAAAACACTCGTGGCAAGGAGCATGGCCAGGGCAGGCTGGGACGCGCCGCACGGGGCAGGGTACGGCACACGGGCGCCTTCCCACACCAAAACCAGCCCCGCTTCCCTTCCCCATTGCTTCTCTTTAATCCCTCAGCTCTGAGGTTAAGGTTCTTAATTTGCTGGGGTGGATCCCATGGTAATAAAGATGTTTAAGGCAGCAGGATTTCCTCCGGCTCCCCTCATGCCCAGGAACGCTCCGCGCAGCGGGACGGGATATCGGCCGGCTCGGGAAGATGCCGGCGAACGCAGCCAGAGACGAGCAGAGCCACAAAACGAAAGTGCCAGAGCCTTTTCCTCCACCTCAGACAGTCCCAGGAAAAAGAGGGGGCTGGATTTTGGCACAGCCAAGAGAACACCCCTCCCTCCTCCCCCCATCCCACGCAGAACCAGCCGGGGGGAGAAAACAAAACCCTCAACACCATGGGGTTTTGCCCCACAGCGCGTGGGGAGGGCAGACGTGTCCGGCCACCCCGAGCTGCTGGGTGTGGACATCAGGGGAAAATAAATCTGTCCAGAGAGCTGGAGACTTGGGGGGAGGCTGTGTGTGTGATGGCGCATTTAAGAGGGTCCCGAGGGGCACAGAGGGTCCTGGACCAGCCCCAGCACCACGTCGCCTGCTCCCCCAGAGCATCCCCGGGCTGCACAGGCTGTTCTTTGTTTGCTCCGAAAGGGCAAAGCCTCCTCCGAGCCAAACCGTTCCTTCCCTGGCAGGGTTTCTACGAGACACACGGGGGGAGGAACAGCCCAGGAGTCTGAGGTTTCTTCCCCACGCAAAATGTTCCAGCACAAGCGTATCGGGCAGAGAGGCAGCGCCCAGCCCCGTGGCAGGGAGGATTTTGCTTGGTTTGTATTTTGCTTCCCCCCCCCAATCCCCCATTTTTTTTTCCCCCTTTGGTTTTTTTTTTGTGTGTGGTTTTGTTTTCTTTCCAGTAAACAGGTCCCCTTTACCTGCTCCTTCCTGGAAAGCCACCAGCAAACCCAGTACAGAGCAAAATCCACCCGGGATGGGGAGAGGCTGCAGGGTTCACCCCAGTCCTCCTGGCACCCTCACTGCTGCCTCCTTTGCTTTGCCCTTGAACCAGCTCCCTTCCCTTCCCCCCCCACCTCCATCCCACGATGACCTTTGGAAGACAAGAGATTTTTTTTTTCCTTATTATGGCCGGGGATGAGATGCAGGCTCGGGGAGGAACAGGCGCTGCCAAGGCAGCGGCTTAATCAGGTTAGGGGCTGCAATTCAGGAAGCCATCGCTCATCAGCCGTGCTGCTAAACGAGGGCCCTGTTCCTGTTTGGGAGGAGGGAGCCGACCACAGCACGGCCACGGGAGCCAAGCACTGAGAACCCCCCTGAAGCTCCTTCTGGAGATGGAGGTGCCCAAAGGCCGTATCCATCCCCCCCCCCCCCCCGCACCCCTAAATTGCACTGACAACCCCCCCCACCCCACCTCGAAGAGCAACCATGAGGTGACTCCTCAGTGGAACCAGGCAAGGGCTGGGGCTCCAGCTTTCACCCCGTGAGGCAGCTCACGGAGAGGGAGCGATGGCAGGAGCAGGGTGCGGAGCATCTCCCCCAGCAGCCCAGTGCCAGGCTGGAGCCTGGGCCCTCCAAAAAACCAAAATCACTTGCCTGCCCTTCCCTGGGCTGGTCCCAGCTCTTCCCGTGATCTGGGGTGGGACAATGCCAGGCATTGCCAGCACCCCTGAGTCACCAGCCACCCTCACCCCACCCTCTGCTTCGCCTCAAAGGCGGCTCCGGCACAGCCAGGAGCAGAGGGGGAAGCCCAGGGGCTGGGGACACGCGTGGCACAGGGGCATTCGGTGGTGCCTGGAGGGGTTCTCTCCTCCCAGGGCACAGCCAGCACCAGGTGGCAGAGAGATGAGGGTCCCCTGGTGCAAGGAGCTGGGTGGGGGCTTTGGGACCCCCCCCGGACCAGCACTGAGACAAGTGGCAGCGGGAAGGGTCAGCCCAAAGTGAAGAGCAGCTGGGCAGAAGTAGAGGGGTGGCAAGAGGCGGGCAGCTGCCTGCACATCTCAACCCACCTCTGCCCCAGGCTGGCCAGACCCTTCTCCACCCACGCAGCTCTTGCACCAGTGCGTCAGCAGCTGGCGAGACCGGTCTCCTCTTCGCACACCCCGTCCCCCTCCAGCCAGCACCTCTTCCCCCACCCCGCAGAGCGCCCGGCTCCTCTCCTTCCCGGGGTGGGCCCAGCACCCTGGGCACCGTGCCCACAACCAAAACCGCCGTACCCAGACATCCCCAGCCCCCCCACCCTCCCTCCTGCAGGGAGGAGACAACCCCGGCCCCGGGCAGCGGTGATGCTGCGGGTGCTGATAACACGGCCCCGGAGCCGCCTGCCCGGCGGGAGATACCCAGCACATCCCGGGGCGCTGGTGGGGAGAGCGAGGGCAGTGGAAGGGCCACCGAGTTATTTATTAACCAAAGAGTCGCTGCACCCAGGGCAGCGAAACCGCCCAGGGTCGAGGTGCTGAGCCAGGGGCTCAGCCCGGGCAGGCAGAGCCGGCAGGACCAGTGGTGCCTCCCTGGCCGGCTGGATGGAGCAACACCAGCCCGGCCCCGAGAGCGGCATGTGGGTCCTTCCTGCCCCCAGGATGCTCCGACCCACCCGCAGGGTCAGGCTCGTGGCTGCCCCGTACCCCAGTGCCTGAAAGATTGGGGCACCTCATCCAAACCGAGCCGTAGGAGCAATGCAGGGGCTTTGACAGCTGCTGTGCGCTCCTCGCTGAGGGGCTCTGCCACATCCCGAAGGTCCCTGGTGGCGCGGGATGAGCTGCAGCCCCTTCGCAAGGATTCTGGGGAGGGGGGGACAAAGCGGCCCCAAGGAAGCAGGCGCGTGGCAGGGTCAGGAATGAAGAGCACCAGCAGAGCAGCTTTTCCACCCCGCAAACCATGACTCAGAGACGACTCAACACCCGAAACACCTCTCCTCCAGAAACCCCTTCTCGGGAAACTGTCCAAAACCAGCCCCCCCGATCCCCTCAAAGCCACCTCCAAACCGAGAGCTGCGCTTGGGGAACCCCCTCGACTCAAAACGCTTCTTCAGGGGGATCCATCAGCGCGAGGGAGCGAGCGCAGCCAGCTCCAGGCGTGCAGCCTGTCGCACGAAAACACCTCAAGCACGTTCTTTTGGTTGTTATTGGTTTGGGTTTTGTTTTTACTTCCTAGCATGGACCTCTCTGCAGAGCGGCCACCTCCCGGCTGAGCACGCAGCTCTTGACCGCTGCTGGCCCAGCATTTTTTTCCTCCCCCCCCAGCCCTCGCAAGATTGCAGCCAAGATAGTTCTGGGTTTGCATAAGGGCAGCAAAAAGCTTTCGGAGAGCTCAGCTCCCGGCCTCAGCGGCTCCTTGGGAGCGGCCGAGGGGGACGAGCGAAGCCGCCTTATCTCGGGACAGAGCTGCGGCAGCGCACGGGAAATGGAAAGCTAAATATAAAACTCCACACAGCTTTCAAAGACAGCTGGGGAAGGCTGAGCGTGTTCACTCCCTTCCCAGTAGGTAGAATATTTATGGCATCTTCTGAGGAAGTTAATTTTAGCCTCATTTGGTACAGACTCAAAATGAAGCGGCCAGAAAAAAAAAAAACACAGGCAAAAGAGCAAATGGAAGGAGAGGGGGTTGTCCCGTCCTGCCCAGCCGATGATGGAAAGGGACCCGCTCGCTCCTGTGGAGCTGAGGATGACAGGGCTGTGGTCTCAGTGCCGCCTGGGCTGGCGGAGCCCTGAGGAAACTCAGTGGCCAGTCCATGCTTGGCCAGCAACATGACAATGACCAAGGAGACCCACGCTGGGCAACGGCCGCCGTCCTGAGAAGGGAAGGGCAGAGGCACCTGCCAGCAGCAGCAGGGTGGTGGCCACGAGGTGGGCACTTGTGATGCCAGGAAGAGAAAGATCTAAACCTGATGGGAAGGGGCTGAGGGGGGCATTTGAGCCTCCAAGAGAACCTGGAGCACATGCCCCTGGCCCGGCAAAGGGATGGGGGATGCGGGCGTCGCCCAAGCATTGCTTGCCCCTAAGCTGGGGACCCCACAGGGCCCTCACAGACCCCCAAGAAACAGCTCGGCACAGGCAGGGTTAAGGCAAAACAAAACCCGAGCAGGTTCTTTAACTTGTGCCAAAGACAGCAGAGGAAAAATAGGACGAGCAGGCGCGATCCGTGGGCAGGACGGAGCCAGCTGGCTGGCACCGCTTCCCAGTCTGCGCCGGAGCGCGGATCGGAATAGCTCCAGGATGACGAAGGTGGAGAGGCCGCCAGCCCCAGATCCTGCCCAGGGTTCAGTCCCAACTCCAAGCCTTCCCACCTTCGCTCCCAGATCCCCCCTCCAAGGGCATCCCGGCCAAAGATGGCGCTTGATGGGAGAGCGGGAATGCCGGGAGAGCTTCCCTCCTCTCTCGGGCCCTGCCACGGCCACTCCTGCTCCAGCCGGGTCACGGGTTTCCCCCTCTCCCTGCTTCCTCCAGGTTGCTTTTTCCTCCCTCCCGGCTCCCCGCCAAGCATGACGACAGTGACAGCCCCACCACCGTCCTCACTCGCCAGTCCCACGGCACTCACCGGGCTTTTAGCTCCTTGTGCTCCTCCCGGACTTTGCTGAGCTCCAGCTGCAGCCGAGCTCTCTCCTTGGCCACGGAATCCAAGGTCTTGCGGGCGTCCGCCAGCTCCGACTCGTAGGCAGCCTTGATGCCCGAGACCTCCCTGCTCACCACCTCCTCGGACTCGGTGATGCGGAGCCGCAGGCCGGCGTTCTCCAGCTCCAGGGATCGCACCTTGTCGATGTAGACGGCCAAACGGTCATTGAGCTCCTGCAGGTCCTCCTTCTCCTGCAGGCGAGTGATGCGGGTCGGGGACAAGGGGGTTCCCGAAGCCCCGCTGCGGGTGCTTCTCTTCTGCGAAGGCGTTGCCATCGGGGCCGGCGTACGAGGCGAAGGACGGGGGCGTTAAGTCACGGCTCGGGGGTCCCTCGCCACCCACCCGCTGTCTCGGCTGCTGCTCCTGCCTGTCTGAGCCACTCGTTTATATCCCGGCTGGGGCTGCGCTCCGGGGGAGGAGCTGCGAGGAGGAGGCGGGAGGAGTCAGCGAACCCGGGGTGGAGACGTCCCCCTTGCATCAGTCCCGGCTCTGGCTTGGAAAAGCATCCCTGGGAAAAGGGGCCTGGCGCGCCCAGCCCAGGGGGACCCCCCGGCAAACAACTCGTGCCCCCTCTTTTTCAGCGCGGTTCCCCCAGCCCGGACTGGGTTTCGGCCTCTCTGGGCAAAGCGAACCCTGAGAGGAGCTGTAGCAACGGGGAGCAGCCTGGCAACCTCAGGATCCCCGGGGCTGGGCACCCCCAGGACACCGTTGCCCCGTGGGAATTGGCAGGTGGCATCTCAGCAGCTGTTCCCAGGGTGCTTGGGGTGGCGTTCGGGGGATGGGTCCTGGCAGAGCCTGAGTGCAGGAGCCCCAGGGTGCACAGGAGCCTGGAGCACCTCAAACCTGGGCTCCAGGGACCCACATGGAGAGTCCCAGGTCACCCAAAGCACCAACTGCCTGGATACCCCAGAACCCTGACATGCCACAGGCAGCCCTGGGGCACCAAGGGACACACCCCAGTTTCCCCAGCGTTAGCTTTCCCCAGTTCTCTCAGCACTGGCTGGCCCCCCTTCTTAGCTCTCCCCAGTCCCCCTTTCCTAGCTCTGTCCAGTACCCGCTGTGCCCAGTTTTATCCTTTTTCCCAGTTTCCCATCCCAGCTGCGCTCAGTTTGTAACTCCCCTAATGTTCAGCATCAGTGGAGCCCACCTTCCACTGTCCCAGTTCCCTTCACCAGCTGTTTCCCATTTTCCCACCTCCCCGTGCCAGCCATTCCCAGTCCCACCAGTGCCCAGCCACTCTTCTAGTCTCTCCAGTTCCCAGCATGGGTCATTCCCAGTTCTCCCAGCTGCTGACCAGTTTGGAGCAGGGCGTGGGCCGCTCTGCCTCCCTCAAAGAGTCAGCTCGTGACTTCCAGATCTGCCACACGCTTCCTGGCACCCCCCCAGTGCTACTGCTGGGGGGTTGTTCCCTCCTTGGACTTCATCCCCCCGCCCTGAGCTTCGCACCACAAAGCCCATCCCTCCAGCATGGGAGAACTGGGAGCAGCAAGGGGGGGGTGGGGGGAGAAGCCACCCTCCAGCACCCCAGAAAAAAGGGGCTGAGCCAGGACCTTGGCAGGTGGTGGTCATGGGCCGGTCACCGTGTCCTCCTCCAGCAGCTCCTGCTTCCAAACTGGGGCTCTGCGGCGAGGGAGCTGCACCGCCCAGCTGGGGACCCCCGCGAGAGCCCCGGTAGCGGTGCCCACCCCAAAGCACCACCCACCCCAGCCCAGAGGGGTCCGGCGTGGGCAAGGCCAAGGGCATGGCCAGCCCAGCTCATCCTGCCTAGCACTGTGCTGGGGCTCCATTCGTTTCCCAGTTAATTGAAAGCCCCAGGCAGGCTGGGAATGACTCACACAGCAACGGGAGCAACACACGCAAACACACGGGCACACACACACACACACGCGTGTGCCTGCGCGCTTTATGAATGATTAATCCCAGCGCCGATGAGTCACTGCTGCCGGCGAACGGTAGCGGGGTGGGGAGAGGGACCGCGGAGAAAATCCAGGGTCCAACTTTCAGAAAGCAACAGCCCGGTGCCAGGAAGCTGCCCCAGCACCGAGGCAGAGCTGGGGTGGGGAAGGAGCTGGGTTACAGATCTCCCGGCCCTGCAAGGGGGAGGGGTTCGAGGGGGTGTTTGGGGTGCTGGGCTCCCCCGGCTCGTTGCGCCCCCTTCCCCATCCCTGCTTTCTCTGAACCCAAAGGCACCCTTGGGTGCTGCGCTGGGGGGGGTGACTGTGCCACCACCCACCCAGTGCTGGTGTCCTCACCCAAGGGTGTCGACTCTTTTGCCCTTCTCCTTTGCTCAGACCTTCCATTTGCAGCTGAATTCCCCTTTTTCTCCCTGCCCCCCCACACCTCTTGCTGCCCTTGCTACCCCCAACGTCCGCCCACCTCCTCTCCCTCGGGCGGGGGGACGCAGCGCCGCGTCACCTCGCCGCGGGAGGAGAGAGCCCGGGGGACCCTAGGCCCCGGTGACGCAGGAGGTGGCCAAGGCCAGGGATGGCGACGGTGACCCTGGCACCGTGGCTGGCCAGGCTGGGGACTCGTGGCCCCCCGGGACACCCGCGTAGCGCGGCCTCGCTGCCGAAGGCGGGGTCGGCGGCTCCGGCACAGCGGCTGCCAAGCCGCGGGGCACTGTGGGACGCCAACAGCCGCCTTCCGCTCCCCAGCCTTGTTTTGGTTTAAAAACTAAACCCCTGGGGCAGGAAGGGAAAGTCTCTTGTGCCCTTTGCCTCCAGGTGCTCCCTGAGCGGGTGACGCTGGCGTGCGGAGCGTCCCCCAGCAGGGCAGCGGGGTTCAAGTTTCATGGCCATAGAGTGGGAAACGGTGCTCAGGGCAAGGCAGGAAAGGAGCAGCTTGGGCAACGGCGAGAAATCCCAGCCAAGGGTCACTGGCACAGCCTGTCCTGCTCCAGCGGCCGGTCTCCCCGGAGCCTTCTCCTCTGCAGGCTGAACCCCCCCAGCTCTCCCAGCCTGGCTCCCAGCAGAGGGGTTCCAGCCCTCCCAGCATTGCTGGGGCTCCCCTGGCCCCGCTCCACCAGGTCCCTGTCTCTGCTGAGGAGCCCAGAGCTGGCCCAGCCCTGCAGGGGGGTCTCCCCAGAGCAGAGGGGCAGGATCCCCCCCCATCCCCACAACTCCTTGGGCTCCTTTGCACTGGTGGCACGAAGCTGCTGCAGCCCCAAAACGTGATGAATTCCTGTGGTTTCCGCGAGCGCTCAGGAGCTGGAGCGCAGCAGGGCGAGGGGGACGGGCGAGGGGCGATCGATGGACGCGGGGCACTCGGAGGGGCTCTCAGCACGGGCTGCAGATCCTCAGAATGACTCAGGAGGCAGAAAACAGTCACCTCCCTGCAGTTTCAAACCCTTCTTAGCTTCCAGAGCTCTTGGGTCTATAAAAAAGCTCAGAAACTTTGGGTGCCTGCAGATGCCCCAGTGCAAACTTGCACATGTGGATAGGGGCAGCGAGGTCACTGCTCTGGGGGTCAGGGGCAGCCAGAGGAGCTGCAGCTCCTGGACACCCCCACCCCCTCCAGCACATGGCTTCTCCAGTCTGGAGGCACGTGGGACGGGGACGTGTCATCGGGCTGGGCAGTGCCCCAGCCGGGAGCCCCATGGGCTGCTCTTCAGATGCCTTTTCAGCTCTTCTGGGCTCTTTCCAAGAACCCGGGGCTCCCTTCCCGGGCCGTGCACAGCTTTTGTCACCTGCTTTTGCAAGCATGGAGGTGAGAGGCCAGACCTCAGACCAGGGTGAGCCACCCTGGTCCCCCAGACGCCTTCCCAGTGCTCTCCCCAACCGATGCGCTCCCCTCGCTCCCGGCCCCAGCACGGGGCTGTTTCTCCAGCTATTTCCTTTCCGAAGCAGACACGCCCCATCTCCGAGCAGGGACTTTTCCCTTTCCAACCCTCTCCTCTGGCCAACAAGACACAGCACTGTTAACCATACAGCCCCAGCCACCCCATTACCAGGACGAGAAGATCTCAGCCTCTGAATTTTTTCCCCATCTGATCCCAGACCACCAAAAATCACTGGGTTGGGCGTACGGAGCCACCCCCCTCCCTTACAGCCCTGGCAGTAAGTGACAGGCCAAAAGATGGAGTGAGACAGGGTGGTAGAGGCAGGGACAGGATCAGGATCTCCCCATCCAGCGTCCCGATCCATCGCATCATCCCGTGCATCGTGCTGACCTGCAAAGCCCTGACCGTGGCGGGCTTCCAGTTACACCCCCCCCGACAATCTGTGCACATAATGGGGGTTGGTGTGTGTGTACAGAGGCGTTTTAATTAGCTAATAATCTTTAATAGGGTTTAATTGCCTTGTTATAAAAGGTAATTACAGCAATACATCAATTAGAGCTGTAAAATTAATAGATTTACCAGTTGTATTTATTGAGAGAGTTGAAACTTGCAGTGAGCAGCAGCCGGGGCAGTACTGGTGGCTGTGCTCTGATCTACCAGCAAGAGAAGCTGCGGGACAATGGGCACCAACTGGGAGCCAGGAGGTTCCAGCTGAGCAGGAGGAGCAAGTTCTTTGGTGGGAGGGGGTGGGAGCCTGTGCCAGGCTGCCCAGAGAGGTTGTGGAGTCT
>JANIJG010012616.1:0-75599 GCA_024611175.1 Megaceryle torquata
CCTCTCCTCTCCTCTCCTCTCCTCTCCTCTCCTCTCCTCTCCTCTCCTCTCCTCTCCTCTCCTCTCCTCTCCTCTTGACTTTCTTTCCTTTCCTCTCCTCTCCTTTTCTTCCTTTTCCTCAATTGTTTGTAAATGTGCATTCATCGTTGTTGTCTTTTTTTATTTATTAATACTCATGCTTATATATGTAGACAGAAAATTCTGCTGTAGGGCAACTGAAAACTCTAATAAACAAAAACATCCTGGTTCTCTAGGCTTTCTATTTCTTTGTTGCCGTTCTTTTCCAGGGAAACTGGTATTCTAAACTCTTCTGGATTTAATGCCTATTGAAAGCCTGCCAGCAGTTTTAGAGAGAGTGAATTTGATGATTCACATTATCCCATCCTGTCCTGTGTTTCCCAGAGTTTTCAATAAATCATTTGTTACAGTTGTACTATCCTGTATTGTATTTATTTAGAGAAGTGTAGTTTAGAGTTCTAAGTGGTTCTTCAGTGTTTCTTCTTAGATTCCTATGTCTGCATGCTTCACATCTTAATGTGCAGATTTCAATGGAAAGAAAATAAGAACAAAGTTGAAATGGCTCCGAAGAATCTGAAAGTAGCTTTTTCTTCTTGATTAGTTAAATAACATGTCTGTTCCATTTCTGGGGAGTTTTCGGGTCTAGAAATAACTGTTGCATTTTGATTGCATAGCTGAGTATTTTCTTCCACTACTACTGGAATAAATATTCTATTTCTGGCAGATCATGAGTATTCCCATGTTTGTCCTCTACAGGAGTTAATGAAAGCAATTAATTCAGGGAAAATATGTGGGGAAAAGAGAGAAAGGAAGGGAAGAAGGATGTTTCTCTAGCATGCATTTTTCTTTGCTTTTAGTGACTACTCAGGAGGTTGGAGTTTTGGGAGCCTTTTGGAGGAGGTGGGTTACAGGGTGATGAGTCAGAGCTTTACAGAAAATGCCACATCAGATTTTCGCCTATTGCTATCACCTCACTATACAGATTTCAATGAAAATCTGTCTGAATAAACAGTTTCTTTCAGGTAATGTTGGTGAGATTTGTGAGTATATTCCAGTCAGACCAAATCAGTAACATATCAGTTGTTCTCCACCAGACTGTGTGCAGAGTCAGGTTAAGGAATGAGTAACATGTTAGCTAGATGAAGTCTTCCACTTCCCTTTGCTCAAGGTTTCTACTGGGATGGAGGTTCAAAGAGCTGCTTCCTACAGTGTGGATGGATTAAGATGGGGGGTTGCTTCTAGTCACAGGTCGTGGTTTTGGGAATTCTTGAATACACCTTGTGGATCTTTTGTTCATTATCATAGACTGCTTTGTCTGTTTCAGTTTTATTTGGTTAATGGCGTATTGTTGCTTAGTAAATATATTTACTTTCTGCATTCACTAATTCCAATCTTTTTCAATATTGCAGTCTACCCACATTGCTCGAGCAAGCTTCCAGGTTGATGCTTTTGGATCATCTTTCATCCTAGATGTGACACTAAACCAGTGAGTAATGACTGTATCTTACTCTACATTTGTTGGAAGACTCAGTGCCAGTGAAATGTGATTTTTTTTCAGTGGAGGTTTTAGAGGTTGTATTAGAGAAGAAATGCGGTTTCTGGGTATTGAGCTCATCATGTATGTTTTAATCTTTTGTTATTTTCTCAAGTAACATTGTTGTCTTTGATATTCCCATTGTTACTACTTGGTAGTTACTGCAGTGTAACTAACATTTTAGTGTTATAATTTCATTTCCCATCTTTCAATTTACCATAAAGGCAATTTACTATACTTACGTAGAGCTTCCCTGGATATTAAAAGATGGAGTTGCTGAAAACTGGTAGCTCAGCATTTTAATAGCTAAGTGTAGAGTACTGGAGATACAGCAATTTCACTCCAGCTAATCTTCAAAAAAATGAATGAGATGGATGGTTGGGAATGAAGTTTTTGCAAATGTGTTTACAGTCTTTTGGGAACAGAGAAGCATTATAAGGCAGTAGCACACTGTGAAAGGTCTATGAGAAAAGATTGAACAGCAGTAAACTTAAAGTGAAGTCTGGTATGTGGCTTTCAGTAATGAGTTCCTTGAAGTAGGCTTTTAGCACAGCTGTTTTAAAATCGGAGATGTTTTGCTTTTCTGCTCTGAAGTGAGAGTAAATAATACAGTAAATAGAAATGCTTTGTTAAGTAATTAATCTCCTAATAATTGAACACAATGTTGCACGGTTCAGTGTAAGAGTTTGTGCTCAATTGCTACAAGTTTTTTGGCTGTAAAGATGAACTGTTCAGGTTGCAGTGGAAGCCATTCAGTTTTCTGGTTCTTTTCACTTATAAACACATTTTAAGCATTGGCAATTCCCTTTATGTGCACTGACATGAGTGAAAACCCAGATGTGAATCCTTGCTGCTTACAGATGGCAGAGACACTGTGTTGCTGGAAGGAGAGAAAAAGAGGTTGGTTTAGAAGTATGGCTTTATAACATGAATTTTAAAAGAATTCTAGAGGAAGAATTTCCTGCTGGAAAGGACCAAATCCACAACATTGAAGTGTTTGTTGAAAATAGCACTTTTATATACATATTTATACCTTAGTGAGAGTAGGTTGCAGAATTTGGGATGGCAGATTAATGGTGTGATCACGGTTAGTTTCTGAAAGGTCAGGATTTACCTTGCAGTACGAATTTCATGTCATCTTAGTAAAAGTAAACACATTTACTAATATGGAAAGACAACTTAAGGATGTGATTTTATGAACAGCAACAGTTCTCTGTAGGTGGATTATTTTGGTTACGCACATGTACATATGCACATAAACACACAAACACGTATAATTAAAATTTAATTTGGACTGGATCCTATTTTCATGTCATTCTTTTGTTGACTTTTATGATATTAGACCAGTATTTCTGTGAGTAAGACTGTCAAAAAGTGTTCTTACTGTTCTTAAGGCTATCAGAATCTAACTTGAACATGAGATTTTCTGAAAGAACTGTGCTTTATATGATGTGAAAAGTCCCATTGCAAATTCTGCAAAATGAAAGCAACAAGGATGTATGGAGATTAAGATGTTTTGTTTCTATCGTGATATTTCAATCAACCTTTAAACTGCTTCTGAAATAACATTTGCAGATTATCAAGTATAAAGAGTGACAAGTATACTGGAGCAATGTTTAAAATGTATTAATTATTGTTCCTGTGAACAAATATATTCTATTCAGAAGGCTGTATATATATATTTTTTTTTTTCTTGCAGTTCTTACTCTCCATATTATATTCTGTATTTATTTTCTGTGAGTCCTGAGAGAAAAGCACTATTTTTTTAGGACTGATTTTCAAATTTGGCCTACAGTAGCCTTCCAATTGAGAAGTATTGAATGCTTGAAAGGAGCAAAGTTTTAAGATTTTAATTTTCCTCTTGAAAACATATTAGCTTACTATTTATAACTGAACCTCAGCTAATATCAAAAGCATGTTGAAGTAGGCTTCTGTGGTGCTTTTATGCATAATACACACTTGAGGAATGTTAAAGGAAGTATGGGGGACAGAGAGGGGGGGAAAAATAATTTAAAATACATAGATTGTCAGAAAGGAGAGATTCTCTCTGCCTTTGTCAGTCTCCTTTCTTGCAGTCTCCCTGTTTAAAGGTCACTGTGTGTGGCTCATACATCTGAATGTATCTGAGCATTGTCTCTAGTTACAGTGTCAGTGCTGGACAGTCACAGACAAAGTGTTCGTCCTTCTGTATGGTTCCCAAATTTATGGCGAAAAAAAACCATAGTAGCAAACAGCTTAAAAAGAATCAGAAGGTAGAATATAGTCCTGCTCCATAATGTCTGTTTGTAAACAGATTTTCTTTGTGGGCATTATTTTCTCTACCCTCTTCATATCTATCTTTTTATCTGACAATCAGTTCCTCTGTTTCCTCTACTGCATTTTCTTGTGCTTTGTTCTATATCCCCTTGTTATGTACCCGATTGTATCTGGTAGTCTGTTATGTTTTTATGTTTTCCATCTCTGTACTTAGCTCTCTGAAGAGTCACACATTTATTTCTCTTCTTTTTCTGGCAGCAATAGTTACCCTCACTGCCATTGTCATAGATACCACAAATTTTTTCTTGTTTTTCTTGCAACCTTTTTCTTGGCAACTTTTTGTACATTGACAGTTGAGGCTGACAGAAGTGTTCATGGTCTCTTACTTGCCTCTGTCTTCCCCCATTGCACAATACTCTCTGTATAATCTGTTCACCTCACCGAAAGAGATGTTGCAGTTGAGTCTGGATGTTAGTTGAAGCAGCTTTACTTTCCTGGGCCCTTCCTCTGCCACCTCTTGCAACACTGGCCTGCCACCAAAGGCTGATATCTACAGTGAAACAAGATGGGAAGATAGGTGAGGTGGGCAGGGAAATCAAAAAGCAGAGCTTGCACTGACATTTCAGACACGAGGAAAGCTAAGGCCCAGGATGGGAGCGTACTGCCAATCCTGGATGCAAGTGGGAGGAAGAAAAAATATAATCTTCCAACTGGCATTACAGTGTGGCAGTTGAATTCAACATTGAAACCTGCATGCTTTCTTCTTGCTCATTTTGGGTCTTATCCAGTTTTGAATGTGTATTTGTTCACAATAAATGCAGGTATGAGATACAATGAAACATTCCTTTGAATAATAATAATAATAATAAAAAGGAAAAAGAAGCTGGTATAATTACAATGTTGTTTCCTTCTCTGCAGTGGTGGTGCTATTTTCTCCACATCCATCATCATTCTTTCTCTCCTTCTGTTTTCCCCTGAGTTGCCATAGTGTCTTCACAATGAACTTTTTTTAACATATAGTGTTTCTCTTAACTTTTTTTTTTCCCCATTCAAGTGGCTGAAGTATTAACAAAGGAGCTTTCAGGTCAAATCATATGTATTTTTAAAAGGTTCAATCCCTTTGGCAAAGGTTAAGAATGCATTAGCTGCATCGACGTGTTATGAATTCATTGCCTTGGTGTCCTGTGTTCAGGGCTGCATCTAATGGAACTGTTTTCTGTGGCCATCTTCGTTAGTGCTGCTTTCAACGTTAGCAAACCTGGGGCTGCACTGGCTGCTGGGCCACGCAGGTGAGTTCTGCTCACAGACTCCTCTTCTCCAGCACATGTCCAGATCCAGCCATCAAACCAGAACTGTGCAGGAGTCGCATAGCAAATAAGTGTGGTTATTTATTTATTTTTAAATTCCTTCCTCTTGAAGTTTTTAATTCTGCAATGACATCTGTGGCTCAGCAAATGGCTATTTATTTTTCCATGCAGTGTGTTTCTTAAATGTAGACATATGACCATTTATACTCTTAGCTTGGCTTGTAATTACATGATTAAACAGCAGAGCTCACCAAAAAATGGGACATTTTTCTGAAAGCCTCTTTGAGGTGCTTTTGATCCTACAGTCCATGTGGATCTGTCTGAGGGCACCTGGGCCTGGGCATGTTCATCTACATGTGATGCAGCACAAACCCAATGGCATATTGGCCCAAAGCAAGCTGTGACCATGGGGTTGGTTTGAGAGAGAGCATGCTGGAAGTTGGTTAATTGGGAAAACTACAGTACCTGTGCTTGTCTGGACTATGCATGGGCCCTGGCACAGGGTGATCACCCCAGGTTTACTTCATGGTAGCCACAAAAGGCAAGAAAGATGATCAGTGCATGTCCCAGATGCAGCATCGTCCTTCATACGAGGACTCTGGTGTCTCCTGTCACAGAGATGAGCAGAGAGCATTTCTTGAGCCTGATTCTGAATTGTGGTTACTTCTGAAGTGCAGTGTGGTGATGGGGAAGTGCTCTGAAGGTTCACAAGCAGAAATAAGGATATCAAGCTTATATTAATCAACTCAGAACTCTTCTGTCCTTCCTGGTGACACTCAGTCACTAGGGTAAAGCATAACTGCCACCTCCTTTCTCTTCTTGCAACATAAGTTTAATTTCTCTGATCCATGCGTTAGTGGAAAATTATCTATAAAGAAGTAGCAGGCTGGGCAAGATGTGCTCAGAAACCCTCCAGCATTAGGAAGCTCGCACATCTTCTATTCCTGTTGAGCACCTGACCGTGTCCTGGAGGAGTACCAGCACTGTGTATAAATCAGTGTTCGTGATGCTCAATGACATTGAAAAGGCTGAAAGATTTCAAATGACGCAGTTTTTATAAACTCTGCCATCATTCTGTTCTCTATGTGGAAAATAAATATGCTTTTGTCTTAGTTTATCAAAAGACAGGCGAACGCAAAAATGCTTCTTCAGAAAATAGTGATAGGTATTTTGTATATTTCAGTCTTAATTTAAGTAATTTCTGATTAGCAATACTGGAATGTTCCTGGCACTCAAGGAGTTGATTATTTTCCCTTGCTTCTGAATGTTCTTTGAAGCTTCTGCTGAGAAGGATTCTGAGAAGGATACAGACCTTCCTCTTGCCTTGTGGGGAATGTTTATTAAGAATGTCTTTTAACTAGAGTTTTGCAAACCTTACGGAATCAGATCATAAACTTCATTAAAGAAATCCTGAAAACAGAAGCAAAATAAAAGGCAGTTTGACAGACGTGCCAGCTTTTTCATGAGACAAACTGCTGAAACATTGCCTGTAATTTCTGTTGGCAAATGGTCCCCAGCACTAATATCAACGTGTCATGTAAGCTGTAAATGAAAAGCATATTCTTAAAATTACACTGTTTCTGACTAATATAATTCCTGGTAAGTCTCCCACATTGCCCCTGTGAGTCTTGCGCTCTTTCTGGTCACACCTGCAGGACACGTGTGTGATTGAGGGGCTCATGATGTGGTGTGACCTCCTGGGTTATGCTGCCAGGTGTGAGAAGACCCATCTGCCATTCCTGGACTCAAAGTACTCTGTGCTTTATGATCTCAGTTACTCTTGCAGTGACTCCCAATAACTGTTTTGGTAGCTGGAAGGGGTAAGTGATGGTCTGATCAAACCGGAGAAGGAGCAGCTCCTTCTTTAAGCTGTTTTGGGTGTCCCTAAAGTCCAACTCAATCCCCTATTAATTATTTTAATGTATACTTTGGCTGCACACAGTCCCAATTGTTCTCGCTAGCAGCTGGAATTTATTGGGATCAAGGGAATTCAAGCTCTGCTCACTTTTCTAATTCATGCCATGTGCATGCAGGGTGAGGAGCTCTACTTGGGTATGATCACATTTTGATAATTGATTCTTACTTAAAATAATGCCCTTTTAATTTTTTTTAAATTATTTTTTCCCCCACTGCTCTGAAAATGTAATTGTGATGTTTAGTACCAATTTATAGGTAGCATGATATAGACTGGGTTCAAGTCTTCCGAATGGGGTACTGAATCATGTTCTGCACTATTTTTGAATTACTTGTTAAGTGATGTTTATCATATGCTCTGTGATCAGAACCCAAGCTAACACTACAGGACTATTATTTCACAACCCCATTTTGCAGAATTTTTCTTTCCCCTCTCCCAGTATGTGGTGAAAAAATTAGTATGGTCACAATTGCAAACCAGACTTAAGAATCACTTTCTCTGTGGTATTGTTCAATTTCAAAGGTTGATTTTATTTTCTGGGAGGCAGTTATTCTGCATCTCCATTTGTGTTAATATGCTTAGCTAACACATATTTTGTACAAGCAGGTTTTGAATGGCTTATAAGATTTTTTTTTTTTTTTTTAATCTTTAATGAAAAATGTCTCTTCTGCAGAGATTTCTGCTCACTGATTCTGTTTGGGCTAGAAAACAAAGAAAGGTAAGTAAAAAACCAAAAACAAACCCAAAGATTTTACTTTTGTATCACTAAACATATCCTGAAGCTAGGGAGAATGCCTGGGATTACGCAGTTTAGAACTCTGTAGCATCGTCACTAAGTATTCCTGCCTTTATGGGTGTTTTACCCATTTTGTGTTGAAGAAGTATGGGAATGAAGAATTTTTCAAAATATAAACTCTTTGAGCAGTTAATTATCTGCACTGGTAAAAGTCTGAACATGAGCTTTAGACAGAAAAAAGCTTGTAGGGTTGAGTTTTCTTCCTGTGTTGATATGTATAGCCATGTATAGCCTATCAGCCTTTTTTTTTTTTTTTTTTTTTTTTTTTAAATACAGTAAATAGGTTGAGCTCCTGGATCTTGAGCAAATGGAATCTTTAAGTTCTTTAATAATTTCTGTGCCTTTTCTCTGACCTCCCCAGTTTATCAGTATCTTTGCTGAATTGTAGACTGAGTACTGCATTTTGTCAGTGTCACACATAAAGGTAGCACAACCTTTCAGTTTCTAATTGAGATGCCTCTTTATGTAGTTCCTGAGAGTGAGTGAGTGAGTTATTCTTTTCAACTCACTTTTTCCAAGCTTAGAATTTACAGTTTGTCAAATAGGTACTGTATTTTTTGATCTTCTTATATCATTACTATTATTGGATTGGCAATCCTATAGAAAAAAAATAGGTTTACTTTGACAAGAAAAAATTCTCATAAACCTATGTTGGTTATCAGTAAGTTTATCTTCTTTTAATTTGTTTTGTGTAATGTTCCATTATGCTTAAGAATTCTTTTGGTAAAGGTAAATTGCTTTTGATAACTCCATTAAATTTTATTTTTTAGTATTATAATTTAGTTTTAGGTTAACAAATTTCTGTTACAATTCTTCCTCTATAATTACCAATAGATTCTTTTTTTTGTTGAATTTAGTATCAACTACTGGTAAAGGCTGTTGAATTAATGCAGGTTTGCTACTAATTTCAATTGGATGGAGATAAGGAAAGTTAAAGTGATGTCTGAGAAATGCTTGCAAGAGCTTAATTTGCATTATAGTTAAATGAGAATAAAAAAGATAATTTGTTTCATTCACTATTATTTCCAAATGCACCACTGTAGGGTAGTCCTAAGCATATGTGAAATAACTCTCCTGATGTTTCTGAACCACCACTTAAAGCTCAGAGGTTCCTGACTTGTAAGGAAAATAACATTGGAAAACATGTATCTGTGTATACAAAAGCTGTGCATCCATTCATAAGATCCTTCCTAGCCCATTAAAAATGTTTCTTTTTTTTTTCCTCTCAATGGATGTGATGAAGAATATTTTACTGCTTTTAGGTAATTACATTTGTTGGAAGCAATATTTGTTGGTTTAGAGTAATTAAAACATACAAAATTACCAACACTGAGTAAATTGCCTTTCCATGCTCCGTTTTTTTTTTTTGGACACAAAAATAATTCTAGAAAATGCATTACTGTATATTTTTGAGTGTGTGAGTAGGAAGAAAAATTTTAATTATTCTGGGAAGATACCATAATTGTATTACTATAATGTCTTTCTTTCTTGATGACATTCCTTAGATTAACACATCATTTAGGAACTATATATCTTACACACCTGGAAAGAGATACCTCTCATGTACACATCAATTGTGTTATCTTTAGCATCCTCTTTAAAGTAAAATGGCTTAAACTAGGGAGTCAAATTGCTTAACTTGTTTCAGTGCCTACAAATTCACCTTCTTCTAAGTGCTGAGTAACCTGAACAATCAGATGACCTCTAGCCATTATGAAAGATTTTAAAAAGAAAATTAATTGTATTTTTGATTCAGCATTTACAAAGTGCCTATGATGGTCAGTGTAATTTCTGGATTTACTGTTGAAATGGAATTATATCCTCATATGCTAACGTTAGTTTGGGTACCAGAGTTTTTACTTGAATGCTTGGATTCTGTATTCATTACTGACATTTCTGTAAATAGTAAAACCCAAGCCATTGGCCTTTCTAACTATTTCTATTTTTGGTTATGGTGTAACAGCTAGAATAATATCCATGTTTAAAAAAGCAAGCAAAAGCCATACAAGTTGATCTAATAGAAGTGATTATCTTAAATTTATTTGCTGTCACTTAGCTTCTCAAACTGCTGTGTCTACAACACTACTAGTCTTATGAATTGTTATGTATAAAGACTGATCAGAGTAAGACATGAAGAGCATAGTAAACAGAAAAACGCATGAACTGGAATGTGACTAGCATGGATTTTCTCTGCTGTCATTTATAGGGCATCTCCTCTGTGAGTCAGCAGCCTTCCTGCTCAAGCAGTTCCCTTTGTATGCCTCTCCTTGTGTTGCCCAGTTGCTCTGCCCCGTTTTTTACTTTCTCCTTGAAAACTACTTTGGCATCATGATTTTCTTTATGTTTGCATTAAAAAATAGTACTTATAGAGACAGGAAGTGCTGTGGGCCTTTTAGCTCGGAGCTCAAATATTTTCCTCAGCAAAGCAGTGAAATGAATTGGAATTCCCATCTCTAGACAAGGAGTCAAGTGATGCATGGATCGAGGAATGAAGATACGGAGAATGAAAAGAGTAGAAATTGTTAGGTTTTCTGTGGGGAAACAGACAAGCCAACAGATGGCTGAATAACCATCAGTGTACAAACTCAACGGGTTTTAATTCTGCAAGGTCTTTACATGAGGAATAGATTGTTCAGCCCTCTTCCTCTGGATAGTGGTTCTACTTAATAAATGTGGTTTTAGTCCAGAAACTGAATCAACAGACAGTATTAAAACAATATGTTGTTAACATATGGAACGTCTTACCTGCCAAATAGTATTGCCTGACTTGTGCATACAAACTGTATCAAAGCAATGGACTCATTTGCTTCCTTTGCATCATCGGTTACAGAGCTAAGGTGCTGCCTTTGAAGTTGTTGCCATTTGTTTCCATCGTGACCTTTATGTGGCATTTTTAAATGCATTTTGCTAGTAAGATTCAAGACAGGTGTGCTCACATTTCCTCACTCAGTGGCTAGAAACATGTTTCTTTCAACAGACTTTCTCTATGGTGTTAATCTTTAGTGTAATTGTTTTCATTTGTTTGGGACCTGCTGGCCTCATTTCCAGACTGTTTTGTCCTTTTGTTAGTGTAGAAAGTTTATTTCCTTGAAGAAGACCACAAAGAAACCAAATTCTGCACTTCTCTTTGAAAGGTTTCACACATGTTGCTCCAGTTCTCTTCCTGGCTGTATTAGCATGAGAAGTGTACTGAGAATAGTGACCTCTCCCTATGGGGAACCTTTTTTCCTCTTCGTAAATGTGCGAAAATGAGGTTTCCAAATCCTGGAGCACCAATTAGCAAATGCAAATCTAGTAGGAAACTACAGATCCTGCCTATGGCCTTGTTTCCCTTTTGTCAGTGGTCCTGTGACCAAGGAAGCCAGATGTGCTTCCCTTGGGAAGCCTTTGGGTTTTGTGTCTTATCCTGCTGGCACCACTTTTCCCTGGCACCATGGCCTGAGTCTTTTATCAGAGATGTCCCCCACAGAGGATTCTTATGAACTGTAGAGAAGCATGTTAAAAGTTATTTTTGACCAGTATCCTACTGGTAAACCTTTAACTTCTTGCATATAACCCAAATATACTCTTTATTTGTTGATGTGCTGTAGATCAGGGTTGGCTGGGCTATAATCTGATCCTACCTCAATTCAAACAGCTGGACTCTTGATACTTTCCAGGCTTTTGGACTTTACAGTCTGTGATTCATTGTTACTGTGATGCTGCTGTAATGATCCATCTAATTGCCTGTTTTGTTTTGTTTTTTCAATTACACGATAATCCAATTTTCCTTTTAAATAATCTTCTGATTTGAAGAGAACTCGGTGTGTCTCTGAAATTCTTCAAATACCTAATTGCTTCCTGTTTTGTTTTAGTTCTTTATTGACTTAAGTTCCATTATGAAATAGTGGTATATCAATGTAGCCATGGAAGATACCTTATTTATACTACTTATCAAACAAGGAATTAAAAATATGTGTTTTATACAAATATGGAACAGTTTACTTTGCACTGGTATATTAAGAAGTTATTTAATAAAACATACAGTCAGATCATCCTAACAGAAACACTGAGGCATGTGGCTGGTTTATGGTATGTTATTGAGAATAACTTTTTTTTTTTTAATCCCTTTGTTTACAAGTGTTTTAATGAAGGAGTATGGAATCTGCTTATGTTAACAGAAAATACAAATAAATTCATATAGGCCAGAAAAGATCCATAAAAGATCCCTTTATCAATTGACTGATGGACTGGTTGGATGATAATACTTTTATTTCTAAATGACAAAAAAATGTTAGAGAGTATTTATCATGTGTCCTCATTCTGTTCCATTTACTTTATTTCTTCCATCCCAAAAGAAATAAAATGCTGTCATGTGGTATGGTACACAGTGAGATGAAGAATGATGCACTTTAATAGAAGATGACTTGCAAAGAGGTATTCATTCCAAATTGGGCTTCCCCTTTTTTGAGATGTAAAAGGTCAGTTAAAAAGAAACAAACCATTTTTTTCCTCTTTATCTTTCTTCCCACCTTTCTCCAAAGAAATAAACCCACTTAAAATCCATCATTTTAGCCAAATTTTTTCTTTAACCGTTGTTATTTACCTCATACTGAATATCCTTGTTCTTGCTGAAGAATCTGTGGGGGAGTTACAAATGTATGGGATGTACTCATCCCCTAAAGTAAAACCCTTCCCAATGACATATTGCAGATTGGCCTAAATATCAAAGATATGATTTTTGCTTCAGAAGAGCAACATGAAAGCATTCATGTCCAAAAGGCATGACATATGACAAACCCTGGCTGTGTGTTATCAGATATACTGTAGGGACAGTTCTGAGACTCTAAATCATTGTAAAGATTATTTAATACATAATTCTAAAAGAAAAAAAAAATCACCATGTCTTTCTGAAGATTCTGAATTTTTTATATCTTTTGGTTTTGCCTAAGCCAGCCAACCAAAAAAATGTATTTTAAAGATTGTCCTTCTACAAAGCAATTCCATTAGAGCAAAACTGTGCTTTTTCTCACTGTAAAAGTGGTACTCGTTGTGGCACCCATTCAGTCTTCCTTTCACAGAGACAGCCTTTGAGGCAGCAGTAAAATTATAATTAGTTCTCTGCTTATTATTACTTTTAATGAATCACACTTTCCGTTTGGTCTGTCAAATTTTGATAGTAGTCAATGAAGTTATGGTGAGAGAAAAGGAGGAAAAAATGAGCTTGACATAATGTTTCTACAATGGAGTTACACATGTTTTCAGAGCAAAGTAGTAAGGAAATTCAGATGTATCTCCACTTCCTAGAGGGATAGGTGTTACTAAATCTCACTGAAGAGACAAAAAGCTTTTTGTTATGTTGCCATGTGTTTTAGCATCACCTCTGTTTTACTTAATTTTAGGAAGCAAAGGAATTCTCCCAATGACTTTAGAGCCAGGAATCTATACAAAGGAATCAGATTGTTAGTGCATTTTTGTGTACCTCTAGTGGCCAATTTAATTACAAAGAAAACTTCCTAGAAATTAGCCAAAGAATAATTTTTTGTTATGACTCTAGTAAGTTGCTCATCAGTAAGTGGAAATCACAAAAAGTGAAGCTGCAGAGAAATGGCAAGATCAAGCTGAATATGATACTGTACAGAAGCTGTCAAGTCCAGCTAAAGAGATTAATATAAAACATTTCCAGTGTTAATGAAAAATGGGGGCTGGCGCTTTTCATTTATATACGCACAGCTTTTGCTTTGGTACAAAGTTAGAAGGCCTCTTTTGTCCTTCTCTTTTTGGAAGAACTGTTAAATCTTACATTACAATGTATTTTCTGGGTGAGCTTGCTGATCTTTAGCTTGTACTTATCCATAATCATTCTTTGATCTTAATTTCTTTTTTTTTTTTTTTTTTTTTTTTGGTATAAAAGGATATATTTCTTTTTGGTGGTTTGCCAGAACATCACTGCTAATGGATTTCTGGTGTGCTAAAAATTTTGCAGTACCAAGAGATACAATAATGTTCCAGTGGCCTGCAAATATGTCCTGTGTTGCCACTTGAATTAGGCAGCTACACTGTACTCATATTTTGCTCTTCCCTTTGCCTCTGAGGATTCAAAAGATGCAATTCATCATTTCTTACTGAATGTGTTTATTTTCCTTTTTTGGTGGTATAACTGGGATAATTCTGCAGCTGGGAATCTGAAAGACTAGGGACTGATACAGATGAAGTTCTGCCACTCCCTCGATGGCCATATTCTTGCATGTGCTTTTATGGATTTTGAACTCTGAAGGTCATTTGAGTTTGCCATCACTCCTGTCCTGCTCCATCTGGACAGCAGAATTGAAGCACTTCAGGCCTGAGCATGCAGGTTTGTGGAGTGATACCATTCTGCCCTTCCCATGAAAGTGTGATTTAAGTTAGCTTGGTAAGGTCTTAAACATGTTTGAATGCAGACCTTCAGATACCAAGTGTGTGATTTCACATTCAGTTGCTACTTGTCACTAACAATTTCTGCTTCATTTATCCCACACATTCACAGTTGGTTCTTTCACCAGTATAAAATCTCGTGGGTTTACCTGAAGGGCAAAAGATGAGCCTTTTTTCATGATTATACTTCTAACAAAGTGATTGAGCATTTCACATGAAGATGCTGTGTGGTTTACTTCCAAAAGCTTGACAGGTAAAGCTATTGGTAGCAGATTTCAAGGACAGAGTGCAGGAAAGGGTTGGTGGTAGATGGCTGACAAGCAACAGGTGATGCTGAGGTAGGGAGAGGTGGTAGCATTTAAATGTTTTTGCAGTATTGGATCCAACAGAAATACGGTGAGATAACAAACTTGCTTTACTAAAAGTGTATCTTTTGGGTTTGGGGTTGCATTTTTTCAGTGCTCAGGCACTTACTATGATCTTCCCACTGATCCAATCTTCCTGAGGAGTATTTTCCTGCAGACTGAATAGAAATGGGTGCTGAGATGTATTCCTTTTTCCTCCCTACCTAAGGTCTGTTGAGCCACTTCGGTATTTTTTTGTCCGCTTGCCCAGTGATCTACAAATACTTTGCTTTTGTTTTTTGCTGGGGTGAGAAGGGAGTACTCTGAAGAAAAGGAGAGGATGACCCATATCCATGCTTTTCTCCTGTGGAAGCAGTTAGGGTTGTCTCTGCTGCCCAGTCTCTCCTTCCTGCAGACACATATGTGAAGCTGGGCTAGAGAGGAGTAAATTCGACTTCAGAAAGTCTTTACGTGCACAGCAGCACAAAACTAGTGTCCTGGAGACCTCCTATGTACTGGCACCCAGTGACTTTGGTATCCTGTACATTGAGAATTGAGATAGTGCCTGTAATGATGGTGAGAGCAGTGGGGAAGAAAATAAAGAAGTGCAACTTTATTTAGTCTTTGGAATTGCTTAATCTTTCTGGGATTTATACTTTCGTATTTTCCAAACTTGTTTCAAGAAATCCTAGTTCCTTGCAGGTACATACTAGCATATAGCACAGAATGGTCTTATCTTTAATAATAATGCTTCTGATAACCCAGTGCATAAATGGCTTTATGCCTTTGTGGGGCATGAGGTGCTATTGCATTTCTTCCTAAGTGACCAGTTAACTTTTTTAATGTAAACTTTTTCCTTTGTAAACTTGCTCAGGCTTTTATTCCTAGATGGACCCATCATTCAAATATATTGTTTGAAAAGTTTTATTTTCTTTTCCTCCTTCCTTAAAATTTCATACAAATGTTCACTAAACCCAAGTTTTTCATGTAAGCACAAACAAGGGAGAATACTGAATGTCTCCTTAAACTCCAGTGTGAGAGAAATCTGAGGGATACTGGGAACTTGCTGTTTCTATTGACTTTGGACTTTGTACAGAAAATGCTATTCAATTAAGGTAAAAAAATAAAAGTTTAGTCTATTGATATATATTTATCTTTGAATCATTGTGACAGCTTTTACATTGGTCCATGCTGTAATGCCAGTGGATTAGACTGGTACAGTTGTACTATTAGCTAATTGTATAGTTCAGTTGGAATATTCAGTCAGAGAATCTAAAGAAATGTGTATTCTCTGACAGTTCTTCACAAATAGTACCAACTTAAATAACTTCCTTTGTGTTTGTTAATAAGCATATGTGTATATGCAAGCACACAGAGTGTTTCTGCCTTTCCTCTTTCTTCATGGCTAGGTTTGCATTTAAGAATTGAAGTAATTCTTGCATGCCTTCTGTTTCTAATAGTAGCACAGAAAGACTGTTATTTACATTAGAATTTTCTTGATGTTGTCTTTGTGTGCAGACAGTAAAGTGATGGAGGTGATGCAAATTCTGGACTTGGCCTCTTATATGAGCAATGTACTTGAACACTTAACCTGCCTCCTTGCAGGATTCTCTCAAATTTCCTGTTTTCCATTTCTGTCTCACCCTCTACCCCAAATGTGCAGATTGAACAAGAGGCACTTCAGAGGGATGACATCTTTACTACTTTTATTCCTTTGCTTTTTTTTTTCTTTTTTTTTTTTTTTTTTGGGAAGCAAATAATCTGCTTTTATTCTGGTGATAGTCCTGCAGATAATTCATGAGAGCAACTCGCATTTCTCACGAAATGAACATGAGAAGCACAAGGCAATTACTGCTTGGTCCTTGCAGTGTGTCATAAAAAAGGATTGGGCTTTAACTACATTGGTTTAGGACAACATGACTGAGATTATTTTAGTTTTTTTGTTTTGTTATTCTTGCTGAACCTCTTTCTGTCATGGAGAAGATATTAAAGCAGCAACATGCAGACAACATGCTGACACTTTACTGTGCCAGCAGGAATAAGAAAGGTATTCGTGCTGACCTTCAACAAGGAGAAGATGTAGACATTTTCAGTGATTTTGGGATGTTGAAAGCAGCCTTAAACTGTTTTCAGAATAATTTGCAAGTCACTGTAAATCACCGTGGACATAATCCCTTTGCCTTATGTTGCTGGTAACACAAGTTCCTTCTCACTCACGCTGGGAGAAGGAAGACTGCCATAGTGCTACCTAATTGACAGTGTGGGGACTTCGGGGAATGTC
Source organism: Megaceryle torquata (assembly GCA_024611175.1). NCBI lineage: Eukaryota > Metazoa > Chordata > Aves > Coraciiformes > Cerylidae > Megaceryle > Megaceryle torquata. The sequence continues at coordinate 16,845 of JANIJG010012616.1, forward strand.
TGGGGAATTGGCAAGTAATGAGAGGTTCTCCGTACTTTTGAACCACTAGTCCATTGTTTGTCCTAGGCAGAAATATGCTTGTGAATTTGGACAGCTTAAAGATGTATTAATACACTCGTGTTGTGTCAGCTGTGTCACCCCAGCAGAAAAAGGAGAAGATGCTAATGGAACTGCACACGGGCTGTGGCAAACTAAATTATGCTCCTGCACTTGGACAACTGCTACATTTCAGTTCTGCTTTATCTGAACCTAATAAGTAGTTTTCAGTTGTGCCTTTCATATTTACCCAATTTAGACTTGTGTATAGCATAAAATAAATGTTATATGTCAAATTTTGCCCTTGAATGAACATTAGTAATTCTGGTTGACTTCAGCTGAAGCTGCAGGCAAGCATCCTAAAAAAAGAACTTGGCCTTGGAACTGAAATTCCTTTTGCTGCATCCTTTATTCCAGGAACGCGTATCTCCCTGTTTTCAGAGTACAGCAGTTACCAGCATTAACAAGTCTCTTTCAGTTGTCCTTGGAAAGCCAAACAGAAGAAGCTAAATACTATATGGGAGTAAGAAGCCAATGTTTGAGCACCTTTGAGATCCCAGATCCTGAGATCAGCTGCCACCTAACCAAAGCATTTAGGTTTTTTTTTAAGTGTGAATTTACAATTAACACCCTAACCAGAGCAGAATGACCTTAAACACCAGCTATCTGTAGAAACTGCTACAGATATGTTTACTGGGATAGTGTGTTTGATAGAATTTTTAAGATGCATTTTAATGCACTGTTAATGTATTGTAACTATGCAGTCACATTTTCCTTGGGGTTTCTGACTGTAGCTAACAACCTCTGCTGTGGATTACTGGGGTTACTTAAGGGAAGAGGCAGAATACCAAGGTGGGGAAGGCATCTCTCAGCTGTCAGCAGCAGAGCCGGCAGAGGAGCACATCAGAAATTAAGAATCCTCCTCCTCTTAGACCATATGGCAACCAGTCTTCCAGTTCACTACAAAGGAACTGAAATTGCCAAGGCCAGAAGAGGGGAGTGAGTAATCCATATACAGAGGAACCACCTGGAGAAGATAAAAGGCTGAAGCTGCATTAGGTATTTCCCAACAGATACTAATTTTATGCTGCTGTAAATGGGTAAGGCAGGATTGCCTGCTTGCAGGTAAACTGGGAATGCTGCTGTCAGTAAACTGAAGCTGGCGTAAGAATGGTTTCTGTGTTTTTACAAGTTTCCCCATTAAATAAGAAGGAGAGTTCCCAGTATCTGATGTAGGTCTTGGACCAAATTTGCCACCCCATCTTGAGGCCCAGAGTAGTTTGCTACAGAATTTGCCTTTTGGGCATGATGGTTGTTTAGTATGTATAGCAAATCAAAAGCTTTCCAAAAACCCAGTGCTCAGAGCATTGTCCTGGATGTAAAAAACCTGATTTTCAGTTTCTTCTGCAATCAGACGAAGCAGGGATTATTTTTTATAAAAACAGGTCTGCTAGCTGCCTTGGTTCTTTAGATGTCTATTATTGTGTGAAAGCTGATGTTAAACTGAGAGAAGACCTTTAGTAATCTGTGGCAGCTGTTCAGATTAAGTCTGAGGAACAACCAGTATTTGCTAGTATAGTGACTAAATAGTCACTAAAATAGTGTATTAGTCACTATTATATGTTAGACACTAGTATAAGAGTGTATTAGTGTATTTAATAGTGTATTAAATTAGAGGGTTTGAACAGATAAAACTTGTGTTTATGAATTGCTGTTCTTTTCATTCTTTGCTTTTTCTTACAGATACTTCAGACAGGCAGTAAAATAATTATTACTATTAAAACTGTGACCCTGTTCAATAATTTGCAAATAAATTTATCATACTCCCAGTTTGTATAACAAATGGGTAATGAGATAATTTTAATATAATACCGGGGTTGATTTTAGTGGTGTGCATGAAAGCCACAGTTTGTGCTTTCATTGACCTTTGGTATAATTATCAATGAGATACTAAGGATTGTCTCAGGACAATTAGTATGTTAAAAAGTGTTTTCAAATGGAATTTGTTTTTTTGATAGGGATCCATAGAAGCTCTTTAAAGCAAGATTGAGTGGTCCTACCCAGTCTCCTTTATAGAAAGGTAGTTTCCTCCCTTAGTACAGTTTTATTGTCTTCAGGGTTATTGTTTGGGGTTTTTTTTAACTGCAAGATGTTTTAAAAAGGGTTGGTTTTTTTTAAAGTTTAAAAAATTTCAGAAGTTCCTTTTAAGACAAAAGAATATTTTAAACATAAAATTTTGATAAGAAAAAAGATCATTAAAATAATGCCAACACCTCCAAAGTGACAAGCTGAACATCCAGTAAGAAACTAGGAGAGTGTTAACCACGTTTGAAAAATGGCATCTTTGTTTTTCAGACAGTGCCGAGTTATAAATGAACAGGACCTTGTATTTTTCAGCTGACTCTTCCCTTGCCCTTTAAGGAGGTTTGGTTGCCAGAATATCACACAGCTTTTGTCTTTCAGCATCAGTGCATCTGTGCTACAGAAAAGACAGCTGATGCTGCCATGTTGATACTGTCATCTTCCTTCTCATACTGTTATTGCTAGATCTCAGCTTAGAAAATGGTTGCTTGCTTTTTCTGTCCTTGTTTTAACTTGGTGCAAGCACTTACCTGTCACCTCTATTGCTTCTTACATTGCTTCTTTCCTATTCCTGTGTATTGATCAATTATTTTGTTATGCATTCTAATTTTTGGTTTTGGGGGGGGGAGATAGGAATACATCCTTTTTGCTGTCCTGGTTATCACTCTGAGCCTGGCTGTTTGCCATTAACCCAAATGCTGTTTTCTGCTCGTCAGCAGTCACATGTAACACCTTGAGCAGTATAGCTGGAGAAGTTTTCAGTGCAGAGTACACTGTCTTTGTGATAATTTTTTCTTCAGCTTAATGATACTCAATATGATGGGTCTCTGGGATTAGACAGTTTTCATCTTTAGGGAGGATACTGGAAGCAGGAGGGTCTGCCCTTTATTCAGGTACCTCTTTGAAATCTACCACTATGAGTACCGCAGTTGCTTGGCTTGACGTCAAAAGCAGCATCATGATGTTGCTCCTTCCCTAGGGACTTTGCCCGACTATCTTTTTAGCTCATATGCTGCATTGTTTCTTCTTATATGGTTGATTTTGCCCAGGACATCAGGCCAAGAACATTTGTGTCCCTCAACTTCTTTATGGTATGTTAATTTCAAATTGAATTTGCATTTGGAAAGAATGAGCTCTCTCCATGCTGGTGACACAGGGATCTGAGTAACCAAAGATGTTTTTTCATCCTGCCCTAAACCTTTGTTGAAATTTTTAATGTGGTTCGCCTAATTTGTAAATTTGCCTCTTTTCATTTTAATGTGTTAATCCTTCTCCCAGCATTACCTCATGGAGCTATTCCTCCAGCCATGCCTCTCTTCTCCCAGTCACTTTCTTCTCTGCTTTTTCTTTCCATTTAAAGTCTTCTCCCACCAATTAAAAAACATGATTCATGAATTTATTTTTAATTGTTGTTTTGGAGTATTTTTGTGTATGTGTTTATAGTGTTGTCTTAGTGTCTTTTATCATACTTTTGTCTCTATCTTCTCTAAACAAGAATAATATTGTTTCTTAGCTCTTAGAACTATGAAGCTTTTAATGCTCTTTTTTTGCGGTGTCTCCACTACAGAGGTTGTTATCAATGGTACCTTTTTTCACCAACCCAAAATCAATTCTCAGGTGCCATGTGGCACTTTGTACAGATATCAGTCCTGTACTGTTCTTCTAAAATATTGTGGATCATATTTCTGTATTTAAAAAGTAGAGATTTTAGGGTGACCATACAGGTATATTTATGCAGAAACACCTCTTCTTGTGTCCTTAGCTACTGTTAAGTTTAGAAGCCTCATGGTGTTTTTACTGTGTGCTCTTTCACTGAGTTCTGCTGCCTCCCACAACTTGGGAGGTGCTTCTATACCAAAGGGCTGTCTCTGTAACAAGGGGGTGACTCATATAATAAATCACCTGTCACTTCAGGGGGACAGTCTCCATGCTTGCAAACTGCTGCAAGGAAAGGACTCTCTTAGGATTCTCCTCAATGTATATGCATCAAGACATTATTTTGGCAGCAGCTTCACTGGTTTAATTCTCACTACCTTCTGTTCAATTGTCCCCAGGTCTTTGTCAGAAGTTTGATGTTGATGGGGGCGGGGGGGGTTTCTTCCTCAGCAGTCTTGGGTTCATTTGGGGTTAGTTTCATACATTTTCAAACTGTTACTCTTGTTACTATCTGTGGGTTTATTGATACAGTGATGATGATTTTTTTTTTTTTTTTTTTTTTTTTAATGGCTTTACCATGTAGGGTACTGCCCATACAGGTTTGACCTATTAGTCTATACCTGAGAGTAGAACTACCTATCCCTTGCATTTTGAGGTATGTGAACAACCTGCTATATTTTAAACAGAGTAACTCCTGCTGCTGCCTCCCCCAGTCCCCCCTGCTTTTTTTGTTTGTTGTTTTTGTTCTTGTTTCTTCCTTGGGAGTAAACATGCACAGACACCATTTAATATAGTGTCTAAAACCAGTATGCAGCTAAGGTCCAGAAAAATGTTTTGGGCTAAAATTTACATATGTATGCTTGAGTTAGTTTCTCTTGCAGTGTGGAACAGTCTTTTAGTTCTGATGTGTACATAGTTTTTATATGAGGATTGTTCTTTCCATGTTGTGGATCTCACTGTCACTACTTTTATAAACAGAATATTGTTAAGCACTTCCAGGTCTCTCTTCATTTGGACTTCAATTTACAGATGAAATGAAGAGTCAGGATCATTGTTGATTTCGCCCTAGATACTTCTGCTTCCTTCCCGATGCCCCAGGACATCTATATTCTGATCCCAGCTATCTTTTTTTGTGCTTGAGGAAGGCTTGATGCTCATTGCAAGTAATTGTGCACTGTACGTTTGGTGTGTGTAAGAGTTTCCTCCATGTTTGAGCTGCCTTGCTAGCCCATCCACCCCGCATGTCTAGGAGTTGTTTGCAGTTGAAGAAAGAGCAAAGGTCATCTGGTCCATAAAAACACTCCAGGGGCTGGGAAGTCCCCTGGTCTACAGTGTACTTCACTTGTGGTCTTGGGCAAATCACTTCATCCCGCTGTAACTCAGTTCCTGTCTGTCAAGCAGGATAACAGGCAATCTCTAACTGGAAAGGGTGTCTTGGGCTTTCACATATTAAAAAGTGTAAGGTGCTCACCTAATAGGTGAACTTAGATCATGGGGGTTGAACACAGAACTGCCAAACCCAGGACCTATAGTGGTAGTGATTTGCTGTCTGAGTGGTGCACAGAGGCTTGTAATGTGCAGTCTCAGGAATGAGCTATCGTCAGATACTTTGATGATGAAAATGGGTGGGCATATGTCAGAGATCTACTAAATTGAAATGAAAATGAGAGAAGCCTGTGATGTCTTGCATGCTGAAACAATCCATGAGAGAAGTGCTGTGGCTTTCAGCTCACTGCTTTTTCCATTTTCCCTTGGCGGGTTAGAGCTATTTTTAAACACAGTATCTTTTCAATAATGCATAAGTTAACAATAGAGACTTATAGTACTGGGGGAAAAAAAAAAGAAAAGACATGAAAGAGCTTAAAAAAAAATGAGCAAAAAAACCCCAACAAACCCAGAAAACCCAATGCAGACTGCTTCCAGGAGGGTCTCTGGGAGGAACAGAGCACATCTGTCTGTTCAGTTTCCAGATGTCTTTTGTGAAATTCCTTTTTTAGTGCACATCTCCTGTCTTGGAACTGAGAAATTTTTCATTTACAAAGTGCCTTCCCAGTCAAAACAACTGAATAAACACTGTGCTGAGAGAGGTACATCACTCTGCAGGCTGTATGTTTTGACTGTGCCAGTACCTTAGCACCTTTGCATGTCAGCAGAAGGGGAGCATCAGGAAAACCTTTCTCCTCTAGGAACAGCACACATGAATGGTTCAGCTGAACTGTGCAATTGCAGCTAATCTTGTTTTTCCAAGCAGTGCCAGGTTTATGGTTTGTGTGCTTCATGGCTATCCCATGCATGGGCAGCCAGGCCACCGCATCTCATTTACACCAGTGAACATGTAAGACCTTAAGCACTACATGACTGCCCCAGGAAAGATGCTTAGCAGGGAGGTTACATTCAAATAGCTTTTGCAGCCCGTTTTCACTGGCCACGCTTTGTCTCTGTAGCTGGCACACATCCATGAGAAGGATCAAGGGAGAGTGGCGGCTGGGAATGTAGTTACTGCCAGGCCAATTTATCTGGACCCAATTGCTCTGAGAAAAGAGGTTGCAGGGACTGTGCTGCTGGGCAGATTAATTATTCTGGCAGTTTGCAGATTTGTAACCTCTGTGGTCATGAGGACAGTGTAAGCCACACAAACCTGCGCCTGCGTGTGAACGTGCCAGCAGTTCTACATAACTGATTTTGATTCTTCTTAGGTGTTATCTTCAAAGTGTTGCTGGGCCTGAGCTGGAGGACTGCAGCTGCTGTGGTCTGCTCCTCTCTGCTCAGCGGTGACACAAGCAGCGAATTTAGAGATGGAGCAGGACTGTGAAATTAAGAATGTATTAGGGGATTTGGGTCTGCTGCATTTTTTATGTCTCCTAGATCTAGTTTTGCTAATGAGACCTCTAACTGAAGGAAAGGGAGAATGTTTGTTTTCAGTAATGTCTAATTGTCTCTATTTCCTAAAAAGTGAACTCTAATGATCTTAAGGCAAAAAGTGGGAGAAGCAAAGTATTTGGAGATCCAGCATCAATCAAAAAATGTATTCCTTTTCACTCATGTCAAATTTTTTATATCATCATGTAGAGAGTAATAAATATTCATGTGGATGGAAAGATAGCACTTTTTTTACCCAAGTACATTTGGAAATAATTTTCACTCTGTCTGAAAAATTACAGTTCTGTGCTAGTTTTCAGACACATTATTTTAATACTTTGTGTGATATTTTGGGTGAAATGGTTAGCTGACTGGAACTGTTTCATTGTAAGAATTTTTTTTTCTCTCTTTCTTTAAATTTCCAAATAGCTGTAATATACAAGATGCTTACTGTTGATTGTCTTCAGATGAGAAAAGTTACTAATGGATGTCTGTTATTAGGATATTAATATGTTACAGGATTTAAAGAAATTAAAGGTCTACCACAGTGTTAGCCACAGTTCAGTAACTGGTGCAAGAGATAAAAGTAATCATCAGCCTGATGCCAACACAAGAAATGCTTTTACGAATAATATTTGTTATACCTTTTTGTGTCACTGCATTGGATTTTTGACAGGGTTTTGGAGTTGTTTGAAAGTGGTAAAAATTTGTAACATCTTCAAAAATTTAAGTGGTGTGTGTAGTATGTGTAGTTTTTTTCGGATTATTGCTCCTGGTTTAGTGTCAGGAGTAGAACTGTAAGAGTTTAAGGATGAATCTGGGTGGAGAGCTGGAGAATATATTCTTTAGTTTACATATTAACAATGGGGAATAAGGGTTTTAGTTAAAAAATGGTGTGTTAATTACAGTGCACTTCATAGAGATTATGAAGAAGGGATCCTGGAAAATTTATAGTACTTTGCACTTTTGCAGTATGTGTGTCCGCATCTCCTTTGACTATTTACCTGTATATGCTACTGTGTGTGCGTGGGCACTCCAGTCAGTGTAGTTGGGTTTTGCCTTTTACAGTCTCACAGGGTGCCCATGTGCCTTGCCTTTCCTTATGTTGCAGGGCCTGGGGACATAAAAGGTGGTGCATGCTCCCTGCTGCGCCTCTCAACCAGCTTTGGCAGAGGACCATCTTTTAGGATGCCCATATGGTCTGCAGCTGTTCCCAGAATCTCTTCTTTGCCTTATATACCTAGACTGTCTTGTATAGCCATTCTTTTTGGTTAAAAAAAGGTAATTATTGCAATTTAGACTAAAACAAAACCTACTGTTGATTTATTAATTTTTTTAATTGGAAAGCTTCCTGGATATTGAAGGTCTCAGAGTTGCAGGTCTACCTCAGAGTCCTGACCAGGTCTGGTCATGTCACGATGGAAATCTTCTTCCATCTCTAAGACAAATGTTTAAAAGTCTCAATACTTTCTGTTGAAATTCTATCTAGTTGGTTTTTGGAGTTGTGTGAACTGTGTTGTAAACTTCTGAAGTAGTCTTGCCAGTGATTACCTGTGCTCTCATCAGAACTAAAATAAATAATTGTTGTAATGATAAGATGGTTTTCTATTAGAAAAATAATGTGTATATTTGCCAGAATCTTAATTTATCAGCTTTTTCTGACAAAACTGACAATTTTTTGCAATAGTTTCTCCTTTTTTTTCCTGATGGATGAGAAACAGTAACAGAGGGAGGAAAGGAAAACAAAACCATTCTTTAAAAATATTAAAAAAGCTTTTGAAGTCTTGGCTTAAAGAAAAACAATATAATTTAGAACATTTTAAGCATTTTTCTCAATTTCTGTTTTAACAAACAGGTGTACATTTGTGCTTCTTAATCTTTTGGTTACATTCTTTTTCTGTGAGCTTTCTTTTTTTCCTCCTTGGATGAAATACTGCATTCAGTGTCTCATTCATTATCTGGTGTGTTGGTTTTACTCAGTCACTGACTTTCCTTGAGTCATAGTATAGGGTTCTTTGCTGCAGAGATCTGAAAAACTTGGAATATGAGACAAGAGTGTTACTGTGCTATTGGAAATGATATTTTGCAAGTCTGGGATAGTAACTCATGATTTTTTTCCATGTTCTTTTATAAACCCATATCAATAGTACTGTTAGAATATGTATTTGTATCTTGAGTAAATTGCTGGGGCTCAAGTGGCCAAGTAGCAAAGAATAATTGCTTATTTTGAATTGTTTTCTGGTGCTTTACAGCAAATTGCTTATTCAGGAAAGATGAATAAATTCTATTTTGATATGTTTCACTTACTTAAGTATCTTTGAGGATTAAAAAAGGAATTGCTTGGGGGAAGAAACCCATTTGGAAATAAGTGTTAAACTCATTCTCGTTAGACTAAGGGATCTGGTATTTGTGTGTTGAATTACCACTAGTGAATGGAAACTGTCCTGACAAAAATGTAAAGCACGTGTGCTGTTTATGGTCTAATATGAGTTGACAAAGATGGTAACGAAGTAGAACTTTCTGAGCTTTAACTGTATGGTACTTCCTGTGCTTTAAAATACACTGAGAAATGAAATGGAAGGATTTCAGGGGTACAAAATTATGACACTTAGAAATACAACCTAGACAGAAATATATCAACATACTTTGGCCAAAAGCCTTTAACTATTTGGACTGTGTTTAGATAGCAAAGTGGGATAATGAAGATCAGATAGCCTAGGAGGCTTCCTTCAGCCTTCAGGCTGTACCTGGGTCAGGGTGACAGTGGGAATGGTGTGATCCCAGGGACACTGAACGGTCTTGCCCTCTGCTCCTGTATTTTGCAGGTTTAGTCTATTTGTGATTCTACACCTCTTGTCACCTCTGGAGGTGATGGTGCAATATAATAAATACTTCTTGGTTCTTTAATATCTGTTAAACGCAAGGCTGGAGTTCTGCCTTGCAGCTGAAGGAGCAATTCCCATGCTCTACTGCACACCAGTGTGTTTGAGGAGCAAATCTAAGCCTGCATTTTCTGAATGTCACCTTCTATTTCATTTTCTGTGAATGATGCTAAAGCACATACATGGCTTCGGGTGTGCATACTCATCTATGCTTATAAACCCATTCTTGTAATCTGAAACTAAGGTGGCATGAGTGGTATCTTATCTCAATGTGCTTAGTTCTTTCAAGGGCTAAGTGCACTTGACTCCCGCTCATTAAGTGGGAATTGGGCACCTTCACTTTGTACATGCCCAGACTGTGAGGACTGCAGTATGAACTTTGTCTTAGAATAGTATCATCATCCCATGTATAAAGAACATTTCTTTGGCAACTTGCAGTACCTGGAATAGCACTTCTTCAGCTCCTACTTTTTGGTTACATTGAGAACTTTTCCTCTCTTCACCTTGTCCTTAAAAAGTGCTTCCTGATGATATTATGCATTAATTCTGCAGATGCATTATTTAACTTTAAAGTGCATTTTAGGCTGCAAGCTGTTAAAAAGTGAAATAGCATATGAAAGAATGCTTGAGCTAAGGGAGAACACATCTACTCTATTTTTATTTTGTTTTAATAAATGTTAATTTTATACTATTTGTATATATGGATTAAGACTTTGTAGAGAATGTATTGTTGCATTTCAGGAGTTTGCTGGTGTTTCTGATGTTAAATTGACTTCTGTTTGAGGAGATTTTCAGCTCAAATATTTTAATACACAGTGCAAACCTATATATGTTTGGATAGTGACTGTGTTATTTTTCATGCCTTCCACAATGAGAAGCTGTAGGGTGTTTGTACCAAAACAAAATGAACTTTGCAAATGCTGCAGTTCTCCATGGGAAATTTGTCTATAGCATGGACATGGTGCACCTCAGTGAAGAGAAAGCCAGATGTGTTTAGAAAAGGCTTCTGCTCTGTTAAGTTTTTCCCCTTTAAAATATTTCATAAGACAATGTAAGGTCAGTAGATTTTTAATGATGACAGGCACTTCTTGTAAAGCAGAAGTGGTATCAGGTCTTTGCTATGCTTTTGTAACCTAAAATACTAATCTATTCTGCAAAGTGTGAACTCTGTCTAAGGTGATGATCACTCACTCACCTGGTATTGGGTTTAACCATGTTTTCCCACAAACTGAAGTTTTTGTGAAACTTGGGTGTATCTCTGGAGTTCCCTTCCACATTTTTATTCTCTGTTTTCAGTGTTTTAACACTTAGATATTTTTGGTCAGAAATATCAGTCTCAATTGCTCAATCCATAGTCTGTTGTTTAAGTAGAAATACACTGATTTTCAAAAGTGTAGCATGCGAATACCCTCTGCTACATTAATGGATGTAATGAATGCTGAGCAGCTCAAAATGCCTCATGTAAGTTCTTGACAGAAAATGTCGATTTGGGAACAAATTGGGAAGAGAACTGGTAGCGGAAATGATGGAATTGATGGAATTGATGCTAACCTAAGAACAATCTGAAGAGCACTGATTAGGGTACACATCTTACTATAGATATTCCAGTTATACTCCTTGATCTGAATCAAGCAAATCGGGATTGTTCAGGTCTTTGGCTATAGGGAGATATGTTTGGAAGAAAAAGATTTTGGTTAAGCTGTTACATTTATGAGTAAAGTTTCACTTTGGAAAAGATGGAGATTTTTTTTTTTTAAGAACCATTTGTTGCATATTCCTGACAAGCACTATTTAGAAATTTATATGCCATCAGAGGTGTCTCAGAAATCTTCCTCTGTTCTTATGCTCTAATTCTCAAACTGCTATGGACCATAGTCATTTGCACCTTCACACAATACTGGTCTGTAAGCAAAACAAATGTAAATGAAAAATCCATGTTCAGGTATTCCTTAAACTTGGGCACTTTACTTTTGAATTATCTTTTCTGTGAGGTTATCTGTATTTCTGATTATGGCAATCAGTGTTTGAGATTATATCACCTCTCCCCAAACACTGATAGCTATATGCAGAATCAATTAACTCTTAAAGAAATATGTATCAATGTATCTGTCTTTGTGATTCAAGAAACAGCTATATATATTTTTCTAACTTTCAAATTAATACTCATCCTAAGGTAGAATGCTGCAGGTTTCAGTCATGCCAGCAGAGTTTCTGAGCAGAGTACTGAGACTACTGTGAAAAAAACCACATGATGGGATTGATTAATTGGTGGTATCATTGTAAATATGTTTGTCTTTCTATTTTTGTGAGGGGGGGAAAAAAACTCTGGGTTAGAGATGTGTGTTTATATATATACACATTACATATATATATAACCCTGTAAAACTTCTAACTTAAACTCCATTAGCATCCTTGGAGGTTGGTTAGCTTTAATTTATAGTTTAGCTCAGCATTAAATTCGGTGATGTTGTGTGGAGCTTTTAGAGGGCTTTTTCTTGTTCTGCAAGCTACCTTAGTGTCCCTGATGACTGCTTGTCAAATGCATTACACTGTAGAACTGGAGTCTTAAATCCAGTTTTTATTATAAGCAACACATGCCATGTTAGAAGGATTATTTTTAGAAACATAAATAATTTATTGAGCAAGATTCTAGAAATATGTAGTAAGAAGGGTAATAAGTATAGCCTCATACATTTTTGTGCTAAAGAGGAGAATTCCGTATCGAATGTGTGCTTGTCAGTGTGAGCTGTAGGTGTAACGGTGATGCCATTTAACTAAATTAATGTTTGCAAAACCACTCATGATGTTCCTTTAAAAACTGGTGAGCAGTGGCTCTTGAACCCTCCACTGGGGCACTGGTTTGTATTCCTGGAGGTGTTCCCCACCTGGTTTTCAGGCAGGATGAACCAAGGCACCTAAATTAAGAGGCTGATCTCCCAGATTTTCTGTAGTCAGCAGGGAGAGCGTGGGCTCCTGCAGGGAGTGGTCAGGGCAGGAGGCTGGCGGGGGGAATGATGTCTTGCCTTTCGGAGCAGCTGCTCATTGTGTCTGTCAGTTGTGCAGAGGGGGAACCATTATGGACCAGCCTCCCAGTTGGGTGTACCACTTCCGTGGGGCTCAACAGAGTGAAGAAGGGTATGGATGATTTCCTCATCTCTATAAAATGTCCTTTTGTGTCTTTGCTCAGCTGCAGAGATTCCTCTAGGACAACAGGTTAGCTCAGGATCAGGACAAGTGAGGAGGTGGAGCAGTTCTCTTGCTAAAACAGTGTCACCACATCGCTGAGATTCCAAGCAAAGATGACAGGAGATTTGAAAGTAGTTTCTTGTAGAAATGCTTGGTCAAATTCAAACTTACTGTTCACTGAACAAAAATTTTAATTAGAGGTGGCTCCATACTCAAATGCACATCACAGCTAGAGCCATCTGTGTGTGCCTGTGTCCCTGGATGAGGGAAGGGCTTTTGTGTGCTCCCAGCCACAGACCTCCTCTTCCAGCTCTCTTGCATCTCAGTTCTGGATGCGTGACTTGCATCTCAGTTCTGGATGCGTGAGTGGACCATTGGGTGGCAAAAGGACAGGAGAGAAAAAGGGACAGTGGACCTAAGAAGTGATGCTGAGCTCCCTAGTCCCTTTGCCTAGCAACAGTGGCACTGCTGGCTGTCAGAAGCCTTCTGCTGAAGTGCAGTGCAGAAGGAGCCATCCAGGGTAACCGAGTCAAAGGCTCTGAGGGGAAATATACTTTGTGCTCTTTAGGGCAGTTCTTCTGTTCTTTTAGGGCGTTTTACCACACTGCTATATAGCATTTAAAAGGGTCTGCAGCTGTTCTGCACCTTTAGATTTTATTTTTTTTTTATGAACAAGCATCTGGCTCTGCAGTTGTTTTGTGAAAATGAACTCTAAACAGACCTACCTTTTCATCTCAGTTATATTCAGCTCTTTGGGGACACATTGATTTGGAGCCCTTTGGAGGAAAATAAGGCGTATACCATAACAGCAGAATATGTTCCTGCTTGCTTTGCATCTGCTGGAGTTGCTTTAATACTTGCATCGTTTAACTCCTCCTGTAAGATGTGCTTTGCACTGTCACTTCAGTGCTTTGCTGCCCCACATTCAAATTGTAACAGTTCGATGTCAGATAGTTGCCAAATTGCAACGAATGCCTTTCTTTGAGCCCTATAGATCTGAGATGGCAGGTGCTCAGCTTGACCTACAGGAAATATGCCAATCTTGGGAAAGAAACCTGGAACATGTAAGTAATCTCTGCCTGAAGAGTTTAGTCCTTTGAAAAATGGTAACTGAAGCTGACATGCACAAATACAAGGATCCCTTTTTATCCTGAAGAGAATACTTCAGGATAAAAATAGATAAGATTAATAGATAATAATAAATAAGATAGTTCTTAGAAATGTAGTCTCATTTTATAAATGGGTATATAATCTTTCTATCTATAGGCACATAACGTCTGAAAGATGAGAAGCTACAGGAAAGGACAAAACAGTCATAAGGATTTGTGTTATGACAAAAAGAATATTGTGAGTCTTTGTTGGTACCATAAGCCCACTTCAGAGAAATCATCATGGCAAGTGTTCTGGAGATGTAAGGGAAGGAGGATTCAGATTTAAGACCCTATGGGAAGAATGCAATATACTTGGGTCTCCTTTGACCCTGACAGTTTCCATCATGGGATATGTATCTTTTGAAATTTAAACTGTTGCTTAGATAGAAGCACAAGAAGTTAGAGGTGGATTAGTTTTCAGCATGGCTGAATAAAATACCAAATTCTGAAAATGTCTGTTAGCACATTAGACATATTAGTAGGCATGCAGGATAAAGCAATTCAGTTTCTGTTTTGAGCTGAGAGAGGGCACTGTAGTCTGCTATTTTCTAATCATAAGAATTTTGAGCAAGAGAAGTGAATTACGCAAATTTGATGTATAAAGAGTAGTGTATTGCTGACAGGTGCCTCCCAGGGATGTAGAATATATCCTTTATAAATTTATATGGAGATACAGCATATAGAGGATCTCTCTTTTTGTGTATATATAGGAGATATATGAATATATATGTAAAGGAAATGGACAGTAGAGGCAGAACATCTGTCAAATGAGAACTTTTACCAATGCTGCAACAGTGAACCAGCTACAAAGCTCAGGATTTTGTTTATAACTTTTTTTTTTATGAATCAGTTCACCAATTAGGTGGATATATGAATGCTGTTAGTAATGCCAGGGATTTCATCCTTTCCCTTTTTTTACTTCTTTAAAACCAGCCATAGTTGTCATCTACCAGTGTAGCTGGCCTTAATACAGTTTGGTTGTCTTTGAGAAGGAGTGTGAAGATGGGGAGCTTTGTGTATAGCGGAATGAAGCTAGTGTTAGAGTAGGAGAGGTGCAATTGATAGCTATACTAACAAAAGGGGAAATATTTGAACCTGCAAGAGTTTTGCAGTAGGATTGTCAGTATAAGTTGAATCTTAGCCTTATCCATGCAGCAGCAGACAGAAAACTGTCAAAGCTGCATTTTCAGAAATGGATTAGTTACAGTTACAGATGTGGTGCAGCCTCTGCAGTGGATGCAGTTAGCAGGATGCTGCTGACCGCTGTTGCTCTGTACAGCTGTTATGGGTTACATGACCATGTATTTAAAAGCAGTCCTGTGCTGATATATGGAAAATAACTTGCATCCTATAACTACAAATATATTTTCTCTGAGAGTTTCAAGAAATTACTTTGAATAGAAAGGTAATTTTAAAATGTAAATTTCATGTATTCGTTTTACCCTGAGGAGCAGTGACAGTGATTTAAACAGAAAAGAAATGGAACTGCATCATACCAATGGGCAGTCTGTCTATCTTGGCATCAGGAGTGGGAAATGCTGTGAAAGAGCACATGGGCTGGGCCACTTTCAGGGTCCATTGCACTTACACCTCCCCCCCGCCATCCATGGCTGTTTGAGTAAAGATGCCAGAAGGCACATCCCTGTGTATGCCTTTTAGTATCTGTTACAAACCTCTTGTCCATGTCTCCAGTCCCTTTCTGGGATACCTTTTGATACTGTCTGCCTGTACAGCCTACCATGGCAACATGTTGCAGAGATTCATAACTTGCTGTGTGTCATAGTGCATCTTTGATCTGTTTTAAATTGGTCTTCTAATTTCTTCAAGTACTTCCTTATTTTACTAATGTGGAATTAGGTGAACAGCTTTGCATTAATTCTGTCTGTGGTCCACAGGATACTGTAAACTCTGTCATATTCCCCCATCCTCACTTCTCCAAATTGAAGAGCCTTTTGAGTTTAGAAGAGGATGATTTACTGTTAGGAAACACACAGGGAGGTGAAATAACCTGCTGGGTCATCATCAACACCAAAGCTGTCTGGCAAGCCAGACAAATCTGACTTGGAACAGCATTAGGAAATAGATTTTTCTGTCTTTCTAAAGCTAGCTGTTCTCTTTCAATTGTATATACTAAATGAAGATTGATGATTGTAAGTTTGGGGAGCTGTGGTAATTCCTTGGACTATGGCTAAGTGATTAGTGTTGTCTCAAAATCTGGCTTCTGGGGATTTGGTGGTTAAGGGACTCTTGTCTTACCATTCTTCATTCATTTTTAAGATGAGCCATGAATTTTATTTCACAAAGCTTTGTGTCATGTTTGGATATTTTCTTGGTCGTGCAGACTGCTTCTTCAAGATATCCTTTCCTTTTCTACATTAACTGTGCATTTGGATTCGTTTGCACAGTTTCAGGCTAAAGCCTTGGCTCATCCACAAATGCAGTGTGAGATCTTTGACTGCCAATCCACACAACGTTCTGTGTTATTAATATGGACTTTTATCAAAAGAAAGAGATTTCAGTGCTACTGCAGGTACCTGTAATGTCAGTTTCTTGCTCTTTAATTTGCATGCCATTGTGGATATTTCTCACATCATGTCTCATTTTTCCTTAGCCCCTCTGCCATTAACAGGCATTTTTCAATGTTTTGTAGTTTCAAGCCCATTTATATCTTGAAATTCTGGCAGATTGTCTCCTTCAGAATAGTTTCTAGACACAAATTAGTTTCTAGATTTAAGGTTTTCTGTCTTTCAAATTAAAACTATTTTCAGGTATACCGTTTTCCAAAGTTCACATTGCTTGTGAACAAAAAAAAATAGTGGTAGATATTTTTTCTGATCTAATTTCTGAAACATCTCATGTACTTGAACAGTAGATTAATTAAAATAACAATCAAAACAAACTTCATAATTTTTCAATCCATACATGCTAATAGTTTTTAATGATATAAAAATGCACACTGTTTAGAAGAATCATAGTACCATTCTGGTTGGAAGAGACTTAACAGATCATCAAGTCCAGCCATTGACCCAGCACTGCCAGGCCACCGCTAAACCATTTCCCTAAGCACTCATCTATATTTATTTTAAATACCTCTAGGGTATTGCCTACTTCCCTGGGCAATCCTTTCTGTGAAGAAAATTTTCCTAAGGTCCCACCTAAACCTTCCCTGGCATAACTTGAGGCCATTTCCTCTTGTCCTGTTACTTGGGCGCACTGCTGGTTCATATTTGGCTGGCTTTTGGCTAGCACCCCCAGGTCCTTTTCCACTGGGCAGCTTTCCAGCCACTCTTACCCAAGGCTTTAGTGTTGCCTGGGGTTGTTGTGACCTAAGTACAGGACCTGGCACTTGCCCTTATTGAACTTCATCCTATTGGCCTCAGCCCATCGCTCCAGCCTGTCCATATCCCTCTGTAGAGCCTTCCTAGCCTCAAGCAGATCAACACTACCCCCAGCTTAGTGTCATCTGCAGACTTGCTGAGGGTGCCCTCAATCCCCTCATCCAGATCGTTTATAAAGATATTAAAGAGAACTGGCCCAAATACTGAGCCCTGAGGAACACCACTTGTGACTGGCTGCCAACTGGACCTATCTCTATCCACCACTCTGAGCTCTGTCATTCAGTCATTTTTTTTCCCCCAATGAAGTGTATGCTCATCCATCTAGTTTCTTGATGAGAATGCTGTGGGAAACAGTGTCAAAGGCTTTACTTAAGTTCAGATAAACAACATCCACAGCCTTTACCTCAATCCGATAAGCAGGTATCCTTGTCATAGAAGATGATCAGGATAGTCAAGCAGGGCCTGCCTTTCAGAAGCCCATGCTGACTGGGCCTGGTTGTCCTGTATGTGCCATGTGATGGCACTCAAGGTGACCTGCTCCATAACCTTCTCTGGTCTGACAGGCCTGTAGTTCCCCAGATACTCTCTCCAGCCCTTCTTGTAGATGGGCATCACATTTGCTAATCTTCATTTAATTGGAACCTCCCCAGTTATCCAGGACTGTTGATGAATGATGGCAAGTGGCTTGGTCAGCACTTCTGCCAGCTCCCTCAGTACCCCTGGTCCCAAAGATTTGTGTGTGTCTAAATGGTGTAGTAGGTCACTAAGCATTTCCCCTTGGATTATGAGGGAGATGTATATTTTAATTTTGCTCCTCATCCCTGTCTTCCAGCTCAGGGTGCTGGTTACCCAGAAAACACTTGTTCTTACTATTTAAGACTGAGGTAAAGAAAGCATTTAGTACCTCAGCCTTTTCCTCATCCTTGGTCACTGTATTTCCCCCCACATCCACTAGAGGATGGAGATTCTCCTTAGGCCTCCTTTGGTCATCAGTGTATTTATAGAAACATTTTAAAATTGTCTTTTATGGCAGCAACCAGATTAAGTTCTAGTTGGTCTTTGGCCTTTCTAATTTTCTCCCTGCATAGCCTCACAGCATCTTTGTAGTCTTCCTGAGTTGCCTGTCTGTTCTTCCACAAGCCGTAGACTTTCCCTTTTTTTCCAGAGTTCCAGCCAGGAATGTCTGCTCAGCCAGGTTGGTCTTCCCCGCTGGTTTTTCTTACAGCACGCTGGGACAGCCTGCTCCTGTGCCTTAAATATTTCCTTCTTGAGAAATGTCCAGCCTTCCTGGATTCCTTCAGGATTGTTTCCCAAGGGACTCTGTCAACCAGTCTCCTACACAAGTCAAAGTCTGCCCTCTGAAAGTCCAAGGTGGCAGTTTTACCGACTCTGCTTCTTATTTCCCCAAGTAGTGAGAAATCAGCCATGTCATGATCGCAATGCCCAAGATGGTCTCCAACTTTCACACCACCCACAAGTCCTTCTCTGTTCGTGAACAACAGGTCCAGCAGGGAGCCTTCTCTAGTTGGCTTTCTTGCCAGCTGTGCTAGGAAATTATGTTCCACGCACTCCAGGAACCTCCTGGGCTGTTTCCTCTCTGCTGTATTGTATTTCCAGCAGACATCTGGCAAGTCAAAGTTCCCCACAAGAACAAGTGGTAGTGATTTTGAGACTTCTTCCAGATGCTTACAGGATACTTCATCTGCTTCTTGATCCCGGATGGGTGGTCTGTAACAGACCATGATATCTTCCTTTTTGGCCTTCCACCTGATTTTTACCCCAAACCGTTCAACCCTATTGTCACCAACATTGCGCACTGAAACAGTCAAGGCACCTCCTAACACATAGAGCCACTCCAGCCTCTCCCCTTCCTGGCCTAGCCCTTCTGAATAATTTCTTGCCATCCAGTGCAACACTTCTGGTGTGCAAATCATCCCACTCTGTTTCCATGATGGCAACTATATTGTAGTTTTCCTGCTGTACAGTGGCTTCCTGCTCCTCCTGTTTGTTGTCCACGCTGCCTGCACTGATGTAGATGCACTGCAGTTGGGCTATCGATCCCATCACCTTTTTTGGGAGAGGAGGTCTGATTCCTACCTGACCATTCCCAGGCACTTCCATAATTTCTAGACCATCACTATCCCTTCTGTCTTTGCTATCACACAGCACTGTCCCCTACCTCCACTCGGATGGCAGACTTAAGGACCTCACTAGCACACCATCCCATAAAGATTGATGTGCTGCTCCCACACTTATCTCCAGCAAGCCATGTTTATCCCTTTCCCCCTTCAAGTTTAGTTTAAAGCTCATGTGCCCTGACAACTCCTGTGCAAAAATCCTTTTCCCTCTTTGGGACAGGTGCACCCCATCTGTCCCCAGCAGCCCTGGTGGGTTCTGATGGGATCCTGGTGGGATCTGATGGGTCTTCCTGGTTCTTCCCTCATAGTTCCTTGCAACTGGAGGGATTGAGGAGAACACTACTTATGTTCCTGCTCCCTTGACCAGTTGTCCCAAAGCCTTGAGGACGGAATTATTCTTCTTGGTGGTTACTACATAAAAAATTCTTGGGGCTTGTGCAACATTTCAAATTTCAGCATAAAATGCAAGTTCTAACAGCAGGTAACCATGAGTGTAAGGGGGTGATTGTACTAAGTGCTGATAAAAGAAGTGACAGCACAGCAGGGGAAAGCTTTGCTGTCCTTAATGATGCATGTTTTAAGATGGATTTGTACAGTGTTAGTGCAAACTGTAAATGTAACCTTGAAGAGATACTGACTCCTTTGCAGGTCTTTCTTGGCATCATGCAGATGTAGGAAGCAGTGGCATGGAAATGGTGTTTGGTAAGAATGGTGTTTGGCTGGGGAATAGAGGAGGAGTAGGAATGTGGCTAGGGAGAGGGAACCTGAGGACAGATGACATGGGTACAGGGATGGGGAATTTGGAAGGAGATGATGAAACAGGCAGGAGCTGGGATGGAGCATAATTTGCCCCCTTTATATTCTTGTTTTATGCAGGTTAAGGATTTTTTTGTGTAAGCAGGTGCTATTTGTTGCCCAAGTCAGGTAGCTCTGAGACTGAAGTAAGGCTGTGCTGGCAATGAAGCAGTTTGCTGGACAGTCCCAGTTTACCTGTTAACTGTGTTGGGAACTGCATTTGTGCAAAGGAAGTGCTGGTGCCTGGTCCTTTTGACAAATTTCCTTTGTGGCCCTGGACAAGCACTCACAAAGTGGTGCCTTCACTATTTGCTCTAGCGATGTGTTCATTGTTCTTTGGGTGTACCCTGTGAGCAGGACATTGGGGATCAGCTCTGAAGAGCTGTAATTGCTCCTGAGTTATCCTAACTGCAGCACAGGGCAGAACACATCTGAAATGTGTTAGGATGAAAAGGGTGATGTATTTCTACAATATACGGCTATGCGGAGTTTGAAACTGAGCACCCAAACCAAATGGATACTTGACAACTTGCTGGTATTGAGGAAAATCCTAACACCTGCTCTGCTGAGGTGCTTCATGTAAAGTACTCAGTATTTGTGTTTTGCAAATGATTTGAGAGCGCATCATAGAAATGCCAATAAGTACAGGAATAATTTGTATATTTGCTCCAGGGCAAGATGATGTATATAGTAACTAAAATTTGAGACCAAACCTAGAAGGAAGCTACCAAATAAAAATTAGCAGTGTCCATTCACTAAGTGATGAAAGTGTCCTGTGCAAAATGAATGTGCTTGTATTTAATAGCAAAAAGTCATTATCAGGGTCATGTTGAGATGGCTGATACTTTATAACACTTCAGCTTTTAAATTTTCCAGTGTTTCTCTTTTAATATAGTATTTGTGGACAATACACAAATACGAACAAAGAGTTGGTTTGAAATATGCTTGAGTTTCCTTGGGAGGCTATTTTCCATATAGTATAAACCAGTTTGACTATATGAAGAGGCATATTAAAAACTGGGATTACACCACACTAGTAGATTGGTGCAGGGAATTCTGTAGCCTGTGCTTGTCATGTGCTAGTGTCTTCCCTTTATTATTAATTTACCATCTTTTCAAATACTAAAATTAACTGTTTATCCTGACTTTAAAGTAACAAGCACATGAGCAGAACGGCGTTGAGGAAACTGCTTTGTAGTAGTGCTATGAACATGGCCTAAAAAAATCTGCTCATTTTAACAGGACTCCTGAAATTTCTGTAGGAAAAAAAGTAATTGCCTGAAGATATACTCATGTAAAATATTCATCAGCAGAGTGAGGTTTTATTGACACTTGCATTGCAATCAATACTGTAAGGAAAAACTAGGTAAGGATCACTTTAAGTGAAACTTGCCCAGACCACATTCAACTCTGGCTGTGAAAACAGAGGTTTAGAGCTAGAAAACTCCTATTCCATCTTTCTGCCAGAGAAGAGTCTGTTCAACACCTGCCATCTACTCTTTATGCTCATTAAAGTGTCTAGTTTATCATTATGGCATCTTGAGTAGCTATGGCTCCCCTTGGATACCAGGTAAAGTCTGCGTGTGTGCGTGTGGGCAGCTGCCTTGCTAGGGCAGTAGATTAAAACTCCCTGTTGTCTGAAAAGAGAGAAGACTGTAATCGCCTTCCTTCCATTACCAACAGGATGAATTAACTGATGTATTGAACTTGTGCCCTTTTAAAACATTTTGTGGCAAAAGCACTGAAAAGACTTCTTTTTTTTTTTTTTTTTAATAATTAATTATATATCATACCAGATGTTGTTTACCAATTTGAATGGTAATGTTGATGAAAGAAATATTACCAATACTTTAATTATATATAAGTTGCAATAAAAATTAGCATCTGAAATTGTGATTTCATTGCTGCTTTAGGTTTGTCTTATGCTTACTTTGTTGGGGTAGGGAGATTTCATTGAAACATAGTGAAATGTGTGTTGATATAAGTCATTAAATTATAAGTTTTTAAGTATCTTTCTTCATAGCTGCATAACTTAAATATAAACTGTTTTTTGTCTGGGAGATACAAGCAGTATCTGTTTATCATTATGTGTCACATTTAGTTTCTCATAAAAATGCTCATATAGTCACTGAGATAGAGGAGATCAGACAGAATTGCAAAGGATGAAAAGGATGGGTCAGAAAGTCCACGGTGCAGTAATTGTAGATGGACAGTGGCACTGCCAGATGCCTACTGCTGTTGAGAGCTGTATGCACTTCAGGTACAGTTCACATGCACAAGGTGTGTCCAGCATCAGGATATGTTGAAATTACCATTGTTGCTGTACAGGTTTTCCTTTGCAGCTTCTATTGTATCCTCTCTCCTTTTTTTATGCTAGTAATAGGAACTGTGTGTTTAATAGAAACTTAGTGAAACTAAGCAAGAATCTCTTCAATCTGCTTAAACCTTTTCCAATCAAGAAATGAAGCTAATCCAGTAAATCAAACACATGCTGTTTGAAAGCCAGAGCTGTGAAACTTCATCTCTGAGATGGAGGCCCTGCACAGGGCTGCAGGGTGGCTCTGCAGTTTGGTGTCTGCAGTAGAGTGCAGGGCAGTTACTACTGTGTCCCACAGGCTAATTGGCTTATATAAAGGGACCGAGTGCATTTTCAAGTCAGATGGCATTACAGATGTAAGAGAAAAGTCCTGGAGAAAAAAAAAAAGAGAAAGTTAGTATTTGGAAGAAACTTGGAGATTCAAGTTGTGTATCATTGGCTGTTACTGAAATATGAAATTAAGCTCCAGGAAAGGACTGAGATTGGGTACCACTCAACATTTGTACATAATCGCTGGAGGACTCAACCCATTCATAAGTCCTTAATGTCCTTCTGGAGAAAGTCTTAAAATAGTCAGCGGGAGTAGAAACATTAAGAAAGAACTTTCTTCTTTCTCCCCTTCATATTAGCAGCAACAAGAACAGAAAAGCACAGTAAGAATATTTAAAAATGGGCAGAAGCTTCAGTTTGTGCAGACAAGAACCAGCTCTGTTTTTCTTGGTTGTTTTTTTTTTTGCTTCCTCTAAGTAGTCACTGTGACAACTGCTGCCATATCGAAGAGAAACTACCCAATTCTGATTGGTTAGTCCATTTGGCTAACTTAACAGATACAGTCATTAGCTATCCACGTAAAAAGAAATTCACCAGTTCTTTTGAGGGGAAGGAAGGGATGAAAGTTTTAGAGCTGTGGCTATTAAAAATGTTTCATGGAGTATGGAGATAGCTAATCTCCCCTGAAGTGTAAGGAAAGATCATGTATGAGCAGAGGTAAATTGATTGAGTAAGCATGAGGATAAAGGAGAATTAAAATGTCCTAGCTAGTCAGATACAGAAATCTGCCAGCTAAGTGCCTTTTTTGAGTTTATCATGCTGCATTTTTCAGTTAGCTCATGACTGATACTGAAAATGTTTTGGGACTGTAGTGTAGTGCAAGGTAATGCTGATTGTCCCTTGTACTCTTACTGGTGGGCAGATTGAAACATCCCTTTGGTTCCCTCTCATCTTATTTTCCACTTTCTTTGTTCTTGTTTCATTATAATAATCAACTTTCCTTCTGTTCTCTGGTCTTCAAGATGGGATAGTCTAAAAAAAAATTACTCCTCATGTCACTTCTTCCATATCTATTACTCCTATCTATAAAAGGAGTCTTACAGCACTTTTCTCAAAGTAGTATGCTGGTAGTTTCCCAACTTCTACAATAATCTCCTGCATGACTCTGATGCCCTCCCTTTTCCCTTCTTTTGAGGGGGATAACTTCCTCCTCAGATTTTTCAGTGATACTTGGTAGATGATGTGCACCACTGGGGGGGAAATCTTTGACTTAATGGGAAGTTTCCTCATCCTCATGTGCGTGGTACTCAAGCAATGCCCATTCTTTTTACTATAGCCCTCTCAAGTGTGATGTTGCATGAGGCTCCCTTCTCACAGCTTGCTCCTGCAGTGTGGGTTAGCATTAATTGTGCAGTTGATCTGACTTCTTTCTCTTATCAGTGTCTCCATCGTTTCCCTGAATCTGTCATTTTCTCTTGAATGTCTCCATATGTCTGTTGATAATTTCCTGCTGGCATTTGAGTCATCCAGGCATTTGACCCACCCAGGCCTTTCTGCTGATTTCAGCTAAAACTTTTTTAGTACTGCATCTCAGCTCAGATCTCATTTGATGTCCTTGTCTGGCACCGTATTTAATCTGAAATCTCAGGTGTATGCAATGGAGAGTTGTGGAGGCAGAAATCCGGGTAACAGAAGCAAAGATAAGGAATTCCCACCATGTCCAAGTAGACACAACAGTGATATTGGATATCACAAAGCTAGTAATTTCTCTCATTTATAACACTGCTATGCCAACAAAGATGTATTGTAGTACTATGGTTATGAACTCCCTTTATTTCTTAATTCTGTGATTCTTCCTATGGCCTCTAATGTGTTCCCCAATGTTTCTGCTTTTCTTCTTCCATAACTTGTAGACATTCCATCTTTACGGTTTCTGAAATCTGGAGAGTTAATTTTTGTTCAGAAGCTGATTATGGGTATTTTCTATCTCTAGTTGAAAATGGAAGTTTGTATTTCATTTCCAGGGATAATTCCCAGTATGCTAGCAATTTCATATTAAAATGCAATCTTTTTTCCTTTTCAAAACTCTTTGATGGCCTCATTTTTCTTCTTACAAGTTGAAGTATGTTACGATCTTCTGTTTTCTTTCTATGTTTCTTTAAACACTTGGTCTGTTCTGTCCTCTCTTCTCTTGCCACCTTTTTTTTTTTTTCCTGCTTTTTGCTTCTTGGAGCAGCTGGGGACCCCATCTCTTTCCAAGTTCATCTGTTTTCCAGGGTTCCCAATCCCAGCTCAGTTTGGTAAACATTATATGCAAATGCTATAGTTAATTCAAGGTGGAATTTAAATGCATATACATGTGTGATCTTCAATAAGGATAATTTCCTTAGTTGCTCTTCTGTAAGAAGATTTCGCCAGGGGTGTCCTCCAGTGCACTATTGTTGTGACTATTTGGGAGAGTTGGAAGAGCAGAGAGGAGCTTGGTAATTTTTTTCTTCTGTCCCCTATGCTGTTGGGTCTGTATGGGATGAACTCATCTGGTTGTGACTTAAGATAATGCTTCAGAGAATGATGCTGCTGTAAACAAAACTACACTACCTGATTTAGGTATTTAGGTGTTTGAGGTTTTTTTGTTTGTTTTTGTTTTGTTTTGTTTTTGTTATGGGTATGGTTGAACTTGGTGATCTAGGAGGTCCTTTCCAACCATGAATATTTTGTGATTTGTGTACATTTTTAAAAGAACAGACCTCTGAAAATAGAATTGCTATTATTATTATTGAAACTGGGTTTTCCTTGTAAAAGCCACAGATCACATGTGCTGCTTTCCTGTGAAATATTTTATTTTTAGGTCTTAGCACATTCAGCTTTTTGTCATGCCTTTTCAAAGAATTTGTATCGATTCCTCAACAAATGTTTCTGAAAATCTCATTCTGCAGTATTGTTTTTTATAGTGTAGATTTTTTTTTAACTGTAATTTTCTTCATCGCTTGTGTTTCTAAGATTTTTTTTTTCCCAAGTTTTTTGGTTTTTTTTTCACATGCAGATTTTCTTTATAATTAACAACAAAACTATTACTTAAACTGAGAAAGCTTGCTTTCAGTGTAGATTGGTAGGCTTTTTGCTTGCTTTAAAGTAATGGCTTTTATTATGCAGTTATATGGCTCAGTTACTGAAGACAAAATCTTAAACCACCGATGAAGTGATTTCATAAGAGGAGCATATCTTTTGGCATAAGTTTCTAAGACTGTATAACTGTTAGTTTTGCAGCTTAGTTTGTAATAACACTGATTGCATTACTGGATCTGCAAGAGGGTTATGGTTTTTATGATATTTTCTGTGCAGTGTGTCATGACAGTAATAATAAAGGATAACATGGCATCGTTTGTGGATTTTTCTGTTGATGTAATATTTATTCCCTGACATATCCTGCCTGACATGTTACTTTGGATAAGCTTTAAAAATACCTTTAAATTTCAGATTTCTCTTCCATTCATAAGCTCTGGGCTCTGGTCCCCAGTAGCTGTACAGGCTGACCTGCACCTGGCAGCATGGCGAACCCATGATGTTTCCCTGCCAGGCAGGCTTGTTTTGGGAAGTGAGACACCTGCAACAGACCTTGAGAGGTGGGGGAATGCCAGCAGCTCCCCAGCATTTTCCAGTCCTTTTGTCCTGCAAGTAGGGACCAAGCAGGAAGATGAAATGGATGGATCTGTTTAGGAATCACTCTCTTGGCCTACTTTGAAAATAAACAACTTGAACAGCCTGGGTATATCTATCAAAAGGGTGGTAGGTAGGAGAAGAGCAGCAGACTGATCACTGGCAACCCTAGAGCTGGATGCCAGGGACCTACATAACGCCCAGGAGAAACAAGACCTTACCAGAGTGCAGTCAGAGCAGCCCAGGTCAGGTCAGAGGGATGCTTGGTCAACTGTCCTGTCCCATTGGCCCAAGGCAGATGCTGAAGGAGTAGCAGAAGAGCAGAACAAGTGTGTATGAAGCTTCATTTTCCAGGACTCCCAAGACTTTCTGAGTCAGGTACAATTCATAAATTGTGCTTGGCAGCACTTCGTTATGTCCACTAATTTACACATTCCCTGGTTGAATCAGTAAAGACCTCCAGCATCCATGCTTTCCTGTGGCAAGAAGGGGCTGTGCCAGAATAGGTCAGGTCTTGTATCAGCTTTGAGTTTACTGGCTTCTTCTGTTACTTCCTAGTTTTTGCATCGTGCAAGGCACAATTTCACACCAGGCACAATTTCCAGATCTCTGAAAACATAACATACAATCTTCCATAACATAAAAATGTTAATAGCAGTGTCTTCTAAAAAGCAGTAATTTTGTCAGACCCATGTAAGACCCTGTACTTCTCCTTGTCATCCCTCCAAATACAGCTGTAAACTCTCTTGGAGTTTAAGTCATTCTGTTTGATCTGTCTTTTGTGCTGTATACTTACTTTAGTGTTTTACATTTTATAATCTCTTGCATCTTCCTTTGCACAAACTCCTTTGTGGCCATCAGATTAGGAGGATGACCTGAAGTTTAACTGATTTCTCCTGAAACAGCTGAGAGTAAAATTAGAGCCTGAAGCTATAGAGGTGGCTTTAGTAAACCTGTGGAAGTGTAAACTGTTGCTGGAAAGAAAGTGCAGTGAATGCTGAGGAACTATTTATGTAACTTCAGCAAGCTAAACTGAATTAATTTTAAGAAAACATCTGTCTAAATTTCTGAATCTGGAAAAGGCATAAAGACCTTATAGAAGTCTTTGAGCTTTCCCCAGGTGGATGAGTATTTTAAATATTTAGTATTCACTTCGAAGAGGAATTATATGATTGTAATCAGGAGCTCAAATAACAACATCCTTTTTAGGTGCTCCTCAATAATGGGTCACTTGCAGGCTGCTGTGCAAAGCACCAATAGAGGCATATGGACCTGACCAGAATTAAGGGGGTCCTGAAGGGTGAATCAAGGGGCAGCTGGTCATGCCAGTTCTGCAGTGGCTGAAGGAGTTACTTGCCCTTTCTTCCTCCTCTATTTACAGCTGCTCAGGTATCTTACTTCCCTTGCATTAGCTCTGGGGCTTATCATACCTCTTCACGAGGGACTTGGAATTACTTAATGCAGCAAAAATGGGGGTTTGATGAACCCTACCAAATTTACTTTGACAAGTGTCAGTAATGACACCAAGTGTATTTTGATAAGTACTCATGCTGATACAAGGCAGGCTCAACACTTGCTGCTGAGGGGACACTGAGACCTCCTGCTTTTGGCACCAACCAGCTTGGAACTCACTGTCACAGAGAGGACCCCACCCCTAAGGACAGTTGTCCTGTGCATGCTCCAATTCAGAATATCCTTCCTTTTCTTGCCTCTGTCACTTGCACTTAGATACAAAGTCTTTTTTTAAACTTCCAGTTTCCACTGAGTCATTGGCAGTCTGCATAAGTTTGATGTCAGCATCTTCTATAGTCTAATTAGCTTTACATCTTGGTGTGTAAACTCTGGTGCATTCAGATCCCTTCACAACTCAATTTTTTGCTAGGTTTCAGGAGCTTTCCTTTCCCTCGTTATCTTGTGAACCTCTCTGTGGTTCTGGGTAATTGAACTTTCCAAGCAAAGTTGTCCAGTACCTGTCTGCAGTATTTGAAAAGAGGTCTCGTTTGGACAGTGGCATTAATCTTACCTCCTTTTGACTGGAAATACATCTTCTTTGATGTATTCTGGGATGACAGTTGTGTTTTTCAGGAAGACACTCTATTGATCTGGCAAATCATTTTGCCAGAAACAAAGTGCAGTCATGTCTCTCTCCCTTATAAACCATGCCCTCCAAAACAATGTAATAGAAATTCCCTCCAGCCCTTAAGTGCATGAATTTTCTGTTTGTACTATTGAATTTGATCCTATTTCTCATATTCAACCCTGAAGATCATCCAGCTCTTTCCTATGGGTGTTTAAAGTTTTATTCATTATTCCCCATGCTTTCCAACTTAGTGTTATCAGTGTATTTCATTAGAGCGCTCCTGGTTTTTCTGCCTGGGTTATTAATGTGAATACCAAGATGGCAGTTTATAGTGCTGATATGGAAGGACTGATACTATCAAACTTGTCCTGTGTGGGGCTCGCTCTGGACGGTCACCAATGCCTACATGAGCAAAAAAGTCCATGGTGCTTGTTCTGGAAAGCTGAGCATCTGCTGCCCTGGGTGCTGCTCTGGTGCCCTTGCCTTCCCATGCCAAGTCAGTTCCACCTCTAGCCTGGGTGTTCTACTGTTTGAAGGAAAATCATTCAATTTTGCCTCTTCTGCCAAGAAGGTTGCCTCCTGTCCCATCCATCAGCATTCCTGTTGTCATGTTGTTTTTTGTGTTTTGGTTTGTTGTGTGTTTTGTTTTGTTTTTTTTTTTTTTTAACCAGTTCTTCATCTTTTCCAGTTCCTTTTAGGTAGGACAAGATAAAATATTTATACAGATTTAATCTCAGTAAAATTTTTCAGTCTTTGAAAATGTTTAACGAAGTTTCTTATGCAGATGATTTGCTTGCCTAGAAAAGAACTGACAAGGCAGAGAATTTGACTGGTGTAGTGTTGAAGTGCCTTTAGTAAATACAGTGTGCATTTAACATATATATTTGCCTCAGATCAACAACTTCTCTTCAGTTTGTTCCAGAGCCTTGTGTACTTTTGAGGCTGTTGCCTAGGGCATTTTCCTCTGACGTTGCTGAAGCCAGGGTGCTCTCAGGGAGAGTGAGTGTGAGGGATGGTCTGTGAGAGAGGCTGCCCTGAGTCCCAGGGCCAGCATGGCCCTCACCGCCTGTCTTAGCACCTGCACCGGGCAGAGCCCGCTGGCAGCCTACGGTGTGGGGCAGCTTCTGTGGCTGATGGCTTTGCCTACCCATGTAGCCTTATCCTGAGTTCACCGTATTGATACTCAAAGGTCATTCTGTTGTTGTGCCATTGTTTCTGTAAGAGTCTGCTGGAGGCAGCTGCCATTTTCTCTCAGACACAGCCTGCTGAGGAGTCATTTGAACAGGTTTATCATCCTTCTGCTTTTTTTGAAGTTAACTTCCTTACTGTTCACTTTTAGCAGCAAATAGAAAAGTCTTTCAAATTAAAATAATCATCAGTGACTGGCTTTGAAGCTTCCATGCAGAACCTCCCCATCGGTTTTCTTTGTCCCACCTTCTGCTGTTAAAAGTCAATGTATCCCATGCACTGTGTAACTCCATTGGAGGTGGTTGTTCCAATGATTTTTATGAACATTTTAAGAAAAATACCCCGCAGGTTTTGCCCTTTTCAAATGTAAATGTTTAATCAGTGCTTGCTGAGAGGGAGTGCAGGAACACATGAGTGAGGCTTTATCATTCTTTTATTCTTCTTCTTGCAGTGACCTGCTGTCTTCCGAATATCTTGAGAGGCATATCGAACAAGGTGGGAAGACAGTGGAAGTTAAAGTAAGAATTTTCTTTTTATGCTTTACTTTTTAAATTTGCTTTGCTTTTGATGTTAATATAAACTCACCTATTTTCTTGAAAGGAGAGAGATCTTATTTTTCAGGTGATATGTTTTACTCTTCCGAGGCGAGCATGTTTCATGTCTTCTAACTTTTCAGCTTTTTAAATAAGACAAATAAACTTTATTGGCAATTTTTGTACATTAATATTGATATCAAAGTGGTATCCATGAAAAATGTATATATGGTAGTTCTTTTTACTCATTAATATAATTTACTTTGGATGCCTGTTGAAAGAAATCTTTCTGGTTTGTTAGCTAGCATTTTCTCATTGTACCAAACTTTAAGTGTGTTGTTTTTATTGAGCTTCTTTGTATGTTTGAGAATAACAAAAGTTATTTTATAATATTTCTAAATATCTAGTCACTGTCTCAAATTGTGGGTTTCTTTCACTAGATGTTTGTTGACATGATGGCCACAAGATCCTGTTTGTTGCATTTTTCTTCTGTGATATGTCCCACTGCCTCTGCAGGAGTGTTTTATTATTTGCATGCAACATGGGAGAATTTTCTTGAGGACTTTTTTGTTTGTTCTGTCAATATTTTGTAGATGCCAGATATAGAATTGCTGTAGATAACATAAAAATGTGCATGGATTCAATATATGCCGTGCATAATGGAAACTTAAATTTTTTCCTACCAGGTCAAATTTTGTTCCAAGTTTATTTAAAAAAACCCACAAAAGTCTTTTACTAAATCTGAGATCACCTAAACAACCTAACTCAAATGTCTTAGCCTCTGCAGTGTGGAAGTGGAAGTGAAAATGGACAAAACAATCCTCTAGCCACTGAGCAGCTGGATATATGTATTTCTTTTGGTTTACTACTTTCTAGCATTTACATACTTGTAGTCTGCTTTCTTTTTACTGTCTGTTAATTGTCTGCATACATTATCAGATTGAGGCAGACACATACCTGCTCCATTAAATTGTAAAGACTAATTTCTCAGTGTTCTGCAGTCAAGAAGTCTTGACTGAGATTCAGAATATGAGTCAAAGCAGAAATAAAGATAATAGCTGATATTAATAAAAACAAAACAATCCATTTGTGTCAAAGTATATCTGCAATTTAGATACGTTAATCTATCCAAGTCCCATCACTGAACTGGAACAAATCTGTTTCTGATGAGTAAGCCTTAAGCAAGCGAGGCAATGCTTGCAATCAGTGTCTTTTCTCGAGTAAATGATGAAAAATTGCATGGGAAGATACAAGAGGATTGGGCCTTTCAGAGGAAGGATTGTAAACTGTTTTCTAGGCAAAAGTTCTTCAGGGTACCAGAGATTTTCCCTTTTAGTTAGCCATGGTGAAGGGTCTCTGCATACCTTCAGGGATGGCTGTCACTGCCTCGCTTAGTACCCTAAAATCTGTCTTAAGTAGAGAACTGTCATTGTTGCATTAACCTTGGTGCTTAAGATAGACTGAGTTGGGAGTGAAAGGGTTGCTGAGTTGCACCTTGTTGTGCAAAGGAGGGGCCTTGCTGCCCAGGTGGCATGTTTCCCTTTCTGCACTTTATTTTACCTTGCAAGGGTGGCTGGGGCTGCAGGGAGGCTCTTCTGCCTCCTCACTCACTGCTCCAGTTGTTCAGCAGACAGCAGTCCTATGGAAGCATGCCAGGAAGGGGGACATATATTTTTTTTTCCTCGTTTTCTTGTAACTGAGCATTTAGGAGCAGAGGAGAGGGAAGCAGCTGCTGTGACAAAAAGTTTGTCGTAAGAGCCTCTTGGCCACAGTCATGGGCACATTTTCAGAAAAGTTCTGATATCAAAAGATTTTTGGAAGAGTACAGGCTGCTGAGTACATTCTGATGCCAGACCTAGTAGCTGTTTAAAAATAAACATGACTCCCTCTGACTAGCCAGTATTTTTCACAGCATCTGTAAGTGCTCTGGAGAGCCCTGGTCATCGATCAATTTCTGAAAAGCCCAGCAATATCTATTTTGCATTTGAGAAAATGAAATCTGATGTTACATCAAATGTTTTGAAAATCTTACTACAAATACAAGGATTTTTCATGATGGTGATTTTGATTTCTGTGGAAACTTTACTGTAACTGGTAGAACCATCTTTAAAATGGTACTTATACACCAGGAAAAACATAACTATTGTAGTAGATTTTAGAGACTGTGCAGATTGCTTAGATACTTATTTAAAAATAGCTAGCAAAAGGGTGCAACATGAATAAATCACAAAATATGCACTCTGCTATGCACTATATTCTTAAGCAAGAGAAGAGGCATTTCAAAGCCAGGTTTCTATCAGCTGCTTTGACGAGCTGCTCTTTACTCATCTCTGTGTGATTTGTCTTTGGCTTTAGGGAGAAACAGAGGTGCCCTGGCAACATCTGTCTTGCTGCTTTGGTGGAGAAATGGTGACAGAAAGAAAAAGTTTGTCTGCCATCCACAGCCAGCTGCAGGCTTTGAGCAAGCCTGTTTATACAGCTAAGGGCCTCCTCTGTTCGTGGACTTTGTGATGTGAGGAGAGGTATATTTTAAAATACATCTATATTTCCCTCTTGCATTTCTCAGTGCAGGAATACTGCACAAACACACACATAGTCAATGCTGCTCTTATGCCGTCAGCAAGATGGGGGAAGACAGGAGCTTTGAGTCCCTGTGGGAAGGCAGCTGTACATACACTCAGCAGTTTGGGAATGTTACAGGCATGAATGTGCCTTGGCTTATATACAGTGTGGATTTGATAACTACTTTTACCACTCCTCCACCTCTCCATCCCCTATAGTGAAACTTCCCATGCTGTGAAATACATACAGATCTTCTGCCATTACTTAGGGTGCTTCAGAGAGGAGAAAGGGGCAGGGAAAGGGAGAAACATGCAGATCACTGAAAATGCCACTTTAAAGGAGCAAAGGGATTTTATAGGAAGGAGAGTCCTCAGTTTTTATTATAAGAGAAAGTTGAATTACATTTGATTGCTGCATAATTCATAAATGCATTGGACTATTGTGGAACATGTTACACGTGTTTTTGCAGGGTGCCAGCATTTAATAGCTGTGAAAGAGAGGCTTCCCTGTGATGTGTCCTTGTTGATTTGGCACAGTCAGACATCACCTAAGTCATTTTTACTAAACCAGCAGCAATGTGCATTGCTTAAAAAAAACCCAACCAACCAACCAAACAAACAAACAAAAGGGGGGTGATCTTTGAATTATTTCAGTGTTCCCCCCCTTCTTTCCTTTATAGCATGTCATTAACTGCTAAGAAAGCAGCAGTATTGGCCTAAATTCCCTCTGGTAGCAAAGAGAATAATCAATTAGTAAGAAGGAGAAAAACCCTTCATGCACTGCCTTTTCCTGATTGCATCAGTCCAGATTGTCCTATGCTCAGAGCACATAAATACTCAACCTGTGTATACTTAATGTTACTGCAGTACATCTCTGTGTCCTTTTATATCTCTCCCTCTTCTCCTTTTTTGGGTTATCATTCTATCACTGGTGCTGTCAGTGAGATGAAAGGCACAAAAAGCTATAGTGCTGAGTAATTCACATCGCTGGATTTTGCTCCCTCAACAACTGATACCTATTCAGTGGCATTTTAACATATATAATGTTTCAGTTTTCCTATTTTGGAGAGTGTAGAAATAAATGTTTCTGCCTCTATTCCCCTCAAAATATTGTACAATTCTCTAAGTTCTTTCAAAATTTCCTTCTGAAAAAAAAAAAGCAATGAAAATATTTCAGATCCCACTCAAAGAACTTGCACAGGTAGAGCTGTGGTAGATAAATGCCATGAATTTTTGATGGCATATTTCAGTATAGCTAGAAGGAGTTGTACAGAGGAATATAACTATCTTCATAGGCAAGCCTAAATTTCTTAAGTGAGCTTATGGGCACAAAATTACAACAGGATTGCTTACAGCATGGAATAAAAATGCTCTTTCCTTCTACTTCACAGCTTGGTCATGATAGCGTCAAACAACGTAAATGGAGTAATATTAAATGCTAGGTACTGTTTTTCCTCCACTGTAGTGCTGATGGAGAAGCTTTGGCCAAGCTGGCCTTGTGGCTGAAGATCCCCTCGTGGCTTTGTGTCCCAAGCTATGCTAAGCCATCGGATGGAAGTGCAGGGAGGTTGTGCCCTGGGAGGCTGGAGCCTGGGACTGTTGAGAAGCTGTGTGTACACATACCGGAGGCTTGCACAACCTGCTGATGAGCTCCAGGGGGAGAAAAGATACTTGAAAAGGAACAAACCATAAATAATGCAGGAATTGGATAACCCCATTTCTGGTAGGGCTTTTTCAGCTGTGGCCTGAGACTAGAGAAGCTGTCAGTACCAGAAAAATTACGCTCTTGTTTGATTATCAGAAGATTTTCAATAAGGGTTCCCACAATGTCGTCAGAGCTTCTCTCCTCTACTCCCTCAACAGTGCTTTGCTTGCCTCATGGCAAATTATTAATAAATCTAGGACATCTACTTTTTAGTGATAGCAATAAACTAGCTGAAGAAGAACTGACAAGGAGTCTGAGAGACTGAGACAGTTTAGTAGGGGATTCCTGCAAGGTTGATCTTCAGACTGCTCTTAACAAATATTTTCATTAATGACTTAGGTAGAAAAAAAAAAAAAGTATGTGTATATTAATGAAATTTGCTAGCAGTAGAAAACTGGGAAATGTTACAGTGCACAGGAGAATCAGATGGAGAACTGGCTATTTTTGACCAACTGAGTAAATAAATGTGGGCTGAAATTGGATAGAAAAGGTGGCAACTTCTTTCAATTAGGGATGAATTATAGGCATTTTTGCTGTATGATAGGAGTTCAGAAATTGAAAGTTCCACAAGAAAGAGAAGATCAGAGTGTATTAGTG
Source organism: Megaceryle torquata (assembly GCA_024611175.1). Taxonomy (NCBI): domain Eukaryota; kingdom Metazoa; phylum Chordata; class Aves; order Coraciiformes; family Cerylidae; genus Megaceryle; species Megaceryle torquata. The sequence goes on from JANIJG010012616.1 coordinate 51,876, forward strand.
GGACAGGGAATGACTGTGTGGTTCATAGCTTACAGGATGCTGCTATTGCAAAGGGAAATGTGGTCCCAGAGTATACTGGTCAAATTACTTCCCATAATAATAATAAATATAATAAAATAATAATAATAAAATAAAGAATAATAACAATAGAAATAATAAAATAATAAATTCCCATAATTTGGCTAGAATTAATGTTACTGGATGTGCCCTGATGAAGAGTTGACAAAAGTTTTTAATTTCTGTGTGTTTTCAGTTACTCTGGACATTTTATTTATTTATTTATTTAAATTTGTGTGTGTGTGTTAAGCACTTTTAATCTCACTTCTCTATTTTAGCATTGTTTGAATTCTGAACACAATCCCTGTGGACTTTACTAAAACACAGTATCCTCTGTGAGGTACCATGGCAATATATATAATATATATAATGTGTTTGCCTGACCTAATGATCCTGCAGGCTGGCACTTTTAATGTACACTTGCATTTAACATTTTTTATATCTACTTATCTCCCTGCTATTTATTATTTTACTTTCTACATACATCCTGCTACTGAAAAGGAGGAAATTAAAAGTGGCAGCTTCCAGTATTAGGAGTCCTTCCCAGGCCATGTTTCTGAGTATATTACACTAGAATAAATCTCAGATCATGACTCATGTAGGATCTTGCAAATGTAGTTATCTTGTCTTCCTTTGGAACATAAAAAAATTAATTGCTTTTAGGTAGTCCTGAAGGGGGAAAAAATTGTCAGAAAGTGGAAGCCATCAAGAGCTTAAAACATACATCCCACTGCGGATGTGGGCCCCAGTGATGAAGTCCTGGCTCTGCTGAAGTGAGAAGTTGAGTGACTTTGTGACCGTCAGGAGTCACCACTTGGGTATTCTCCAGTGTGGTTTTCGCGTGCCCCAGAAGGAAAGCAACAGTCCAGTGCTTTAATTTGCAGAAAAGTCTTGCCAAGCTTTGTGCACCCTGAATTATTTTCTGTAAGTTATAACATACAGCATATGTAGGCAGAGAGTGGCATCAACCAAGGGTGCTGTAAATTCAGACTGTGAATGGACTCAGTATAGCTAAGAGAAATCATCTGCTTCTATAACATTAAAGAATATTAAATCTCTTTGTAGATGCTCTTATTAAAAAAACAGAAGTATCTTCTTGGGTTTAACTTAATCCCTTCGAGGGAGAATTACGCTAAGCAAACTGAAGCTGCTGTACTTCCAGAGCTCACTTCCATGCAAGACTTATTGTGCTTGACATCTTTACTTACTTGATCTTGACTTCTGTAAATAGCTTTGCCTAGCTACATCTGTTGTTCCCTATGGATCCCATACTAGCGCTCTATTATATACACTAGGTTAGTGTTTCTAGACACAGTCTCAAGCTCTGCGAATTCTCACTTAAAGAGGATTTTCCATCATTCAGAAATAATGAGCCAATAAAGAAATCTAATTTGTGTTTTTCTCCATTTTTCTCAGAATGTTTATCGTCTTCTGACTAACACCATGTAGGTATATGCCAGTTTCACACTCTGTGTTGTGTTTTTAGTAAACTTGTAAATCATGTGCTTATAACTTGGCTTCAGATTTGGAGTAGGTTGATGAACTGATATGACAGGTTGGTATGGGTAGATTATAAAGAATTTTCATATAGACCCTTTAAAATGTTTGCTACCTTTTCCCTGTGAACAGGCATGCAGGAGTGGGGCAAAATGTCTGTCATTAAAATGACTTGTATGCCATGACTTGGAGACACTAGGCACTGCTCTAAGAGCTGACATAGACTACAGAGTGGGCAGGAGGAGGTAGCTAACCTTGTTCTCCTCTGCCTCATCTTTATCCAGCAGCTGATAATTAAAATACTTTTCTGTAATACCAAGGTAAGGCAAGGCAAGAGACTGTTTCCCAAGCAGATATCAAGGCAGCTCCCAGACCAGATGGTGTTGAGCTGGCATGAACTCTCTGTCCACACGCTGCAGCCACATTTATGGAGCATCTTCTCTTGTAGCTATTGGGCAGTAAACAGAAGCCTCATTTGGCCTCTGAACCAGGAAGCTGGGCTACTCTTGCACGCTGTCTGCTGAAAGTGCCTGCCATGAGTCACCAATGGCACTTGGAGTGAGTCGCCTGTGCACAGGATCCTGTCACATACATATATGTCTATGCTTTTTAAGAGTGCTGCCAACAGGCTTTAAACGTGGGCATTTTTTGGAAAAGCATTAGAAGCGGTGATGCTTTATCCTAATTTTGGAGTCCATATTTATGATTTCAAAATCAGAGATAGTGTTGTCACCTGATGTCACTACAGTGTGTTGGCTCTGAGTTGTGTGAGTACATGTGATAGCTTTAGCTGCCCTACTTAAAAAGGGAGGGTGCTGTTTACATTTTCAAAGCAGTTGGCTTTCAGGAGTTTACAGCACATCGTAGCTTAACTCCAGAGACCTACTCTTCAAAGAGGCGATGCAGGGTCCCTGGAGTTGTTACTGAGCTGTGTAAGGGCTGAGGCCACGGCTCTGCTGCAGGACAGCACAGCACAGCCCTGCCAGCCAGACCCCCTCCCCCCACCTTTGCTGAAGCATTTGTATTAAAGGATGTTTTCTCTCAATGCAGTTATACAGGTCAAAGTGCCATTTTGACGTCTCTGTTTACAAATAGAAACCCATCTGTAAGAAGTGATATTTTTGCTGTAGAAGTCAGTGAGAGGGTGTGCATCAGCAATTTGTAAACAGATCTAAGTGATTACTAAGAAAGCAGTTTTAATACTGGTGCCCTCACAATGGGTAGCTCTTCAAGAAGCTAACTGTGGCACTTCACAGAATACTGGTGTGCTGGTGAGCAGGCCTTCTGGGAGCTTTCTGCTGCAAGGAAAGAGCGAGCTGTGTGACTAGGATCTGAACTAGACCAGCAATCTCTTTTCCTTTGGATTAATGAGTGTTAAAAGAGGAATATGAAGCTGATGGAAAAAGGATGTTTTTAGGGTCAGTGCCTGAGTGTAGCATGAGTTTTAATGGCCAGCACCTTTCCTAATTGCAGAAAATTGCTTACCCGAAGATCTGATGTTGGGTGTTATATGGAAGCGGACAAATGTGCATCCTTAATTTTTCTCCCCTGGGAAGATCATAATGTTTCTGAGGTGAATAACAAACACTGCCAGTGTATGGTCAGTGGAGCAGATGCCTGCTTGACTGAGACTGCAGAGAAGAGTGAACTGCTGCTGTCATGGTTGTTCTTTTGCTTTACTTATTTCCCCCACTTTGTTCTGAATGTAAGTTAACGTGTTTTTCATCTCTTCTGTGTTTATTTAACAGCTGGTACTTCTTTGGACAGAGACAAACTGTCTTAAAGGATGGAAATGAGGACAGATTTTACTTGCATTGCTGTAATATGTCTGCCTTCTCATCTTTTAGTATCTTTCCCACCCTATCTACCCAGATAGGCTGCAGGGAAATTCAAATTGACACGGGCTTGCTGGTTATGAAGAAGCTGTAGCAGTTCACAGGGCAAGATACCCCTAATTCAGGATTCTGCATCAAGATGAAGATTAAGTCATAAACTGAGCAGTATCGTCATGGTTCATTTGTTTTAATTGACCCTGGAGTCATTCTGATTTTGTTTTTTTTTTGTTAGGATATTACTACATTTTTAGCTCCCCAAATCAACTTCTTATGAAACATATGTATGTCTTGTATTGCTTTTGGAAATCACCAGTAAGGGTGAGAGGTTTCATGAAGCAAGGAGAACTTGCAGAACCAAGGAAATGTAAAACTTCATGCCATGGGCATTGGCAGAAAATTTGCCTTGTGTCATGCTAACCACAGCATGAACAGTGGGCCTTCTGGCAGCAATAATGTTGCATTTATCTCTGCTCTAGCATTAGACTGCCTTTGGGTATGGCTTGAGTGTGTGCACGTGTGTGTTGTAGGCCTGTGTCACAGCCATTGGCACTGGGCTGACCTTGTCACACAGGAGAAGATATTTAACCTATTTTTCTCCCAGACTACTGGGCAGGTTCAGTTTTATAGCAGAAAGAGGGAAATGTGCTGCTTACACTGATGGCTGGCATATGTTAGAAGAGTCTTATTTCTTCTTCATCTTAACACTATACCATTGCCCAGTAGCTGACAAAGGCCAGTGTGAAGGCTTGATTTGCTGAGATAGGCACTTACTGCCTGCTTTAGAGAGAGCAGAGAGTGGCTCTAATAGCTACAGGAAGTCAGTAGCTCCTCACAGAACACCCTTGATGCTCTGGACTGAACTGTTTTAGGTTATGGTGTTAATTTTAGCTCTTGGAGGAAGTCTTCATATGGGACCAGTAGAAAAGAGGGATGACACCAGTACTTCAGTGAGTATTTCCAAGAGTAGCGTAAAAGAAGATATCTTTGATGATTATGTGAGTATTTCCAAGAGTAGAGTAAAAGGAGATATCTGTGATGATTATGTTTAGATTTGGTGATGTTAGATCTCCTGTATACCGTGATTCTTTATGTAGTACAGGGTATTTTATTACAGCACCTGCTATAAAGGAGCTTTAATATGTGTCAAAACCAACAGGATTTCAGCTTCAGCACTACAGGGAGGCAGCAAGAGTAAACTTCTTGTCCAAAATTACATGTGCTCTAAAGAAAAAGTTGCCCTGCAGAGTCCCTTTAGTTGTCCTGACTTTCAGTACAGAACCAGTCCCAGCCTTTGTAGCTTTAAGTGCTGCTTTCTTAAAAGGTTTTGTGAACTGTTGAAAATGAGTCTCTCAAAAGTACAGTGAACAGTTTGCACCCTCCCCACCATGTGCCACGTGTTACTGGCATGTTTTATCTGCCAGAGACACTGTTAGGGAGTGGTAAGCAATCACTCTTCCCCAAGCTAGTACTGTCTGGTTTAATGCATCACCTCTTATTTCTTTCCTGAGCTTACAACAATCCTCAGAACTTCATTTAAGCGTATCCTGACAGCAGATTTCTTACACTGAAGAGTTTTCTTCCTAGAACACCCAGCACACCACTAGTGCATCAAGTACATGAAAAAAGCTGTTTTCATTTAAATCCCTTAAATTTTGCTAACCTGTGTGAGGTGCCTTACATTGCATTGGTAGGAACATAATGTAAAGAAATATTTGTAAAGAATATCCTCCAGATATTAGCATATAGAAAAAAAAAGTTTTTTAGTGGTAAGAATCAGTTCCCGAGACTGAGACTTGTATTTCTGTCTCTACCAGTATTACTGTGAACTTCAGCAGATGAGTTGATTGGATTAAATAAAACAGAATTTGTGGGGGAAAAGAAAAAAACCCAAGAAGTGGTGTTTGTGGGTGTTGTGGGGTTTTTTTGTTTGGTGTTTGGTGTTTTTTTGTTTTGGTTTTTTTTTTGTTTGTTTGTTTTTTTTTTGTTTGTTTTGGTTTGGTTTGGTTTGGTTTGGTTTGGTTTGGTTTTTTTTTTGGTTTTTTTTGTCAAGAATTTAGAGCTGGTTTTCTTATATTTTCCTTTTCCAGATCTGTATGCATAAAAATTTGTTCATATATTTATTATGGAATATATTACTTTGGAGGTGCTATCATGGGGGATTTATTTGGTTCTCATATAGAAGATCAAAACACCCTCTTGAGCCACAGACTCAGATTCTTAATAGGAAAAAAATTTCCTCTTGGTTACAAAGACATGGTTTTGTAAACTTAGGAATCGTGAGATTCTACTTTGGGTACATATTAAGTATATTTTCTGAGAACAAACCAATTTATCTAATTACTCCAAGTTCCTTTCACAGCTAGAACTCTGTACAACAACCTGCTGATATTCAATATTATTGCCATATTAATGTCCTTACTGCAGTTACATCTTTTACAGGAATACTACTGCAAGAGTTCTGTTTAGAGAGCATTTTAATACTCATGAAGTTGTAGCTCATCCATATAGTTTGATTGTTAGTTTTGTTACTAGCTTACTGCAGCCTCTTTTTGTTTACTTTTTATTCATATATTTCTGAAATGAGTCTGAAAGCCTTAAGCAGTACAATGATTTGTGAGTGGGGGATATCCTACAGACTGAAAGAAAGAAAATCTCAGATAAAGGGAGCGTAAAGTGACTAAAATACCAGAAGTAAGTAGGTTTTTAAAAAAGGAGAATAAAATAGAGAAAATGAACCAGTTTCATAAAAAAAGCAAAGGAAATTGCAGTCTGTCTAAAATATCACGTAACTTAGGATGCTGGTGGCTAAAATACACAAGTGCAAACCAGAAACTCAAACTGTCTCCTTTTCCCTTGTATTCCAAGGGCCAAATGCTTGATGGTCCCGAGAAATGCTGGTCCAAGGGTAATGGGTTGTATGTCTCCTGCTATAGACCCTGCTGTAGCCTGGTGTGGAGGGTCAGCCCCAGAGATTCTCACAGGCATGAGGCAGATAAACAGCAGCACAGCCTGTCAAACTTTACCTTCATGGCACCAGTAGTGTTTTCCTGCAGGCATCTTAGTAGAGAGGTGCCCATGATGGGTATCATGATAGTCACTCTGCAGGTCAGTTTGACGAAGGTGTTCTTCATCCATACCAGATACACAGAGAAAAAGGTACTGGGGTGAATATGCAGTGGAGGTGGCTGCTGTCACTACAGCAAGTGGACAGAAGTAGTGATATGTAGAGGAGAGGAAATAATGAAATTGAAAGAAATGGGGGGGAAGTTTAATAGTTTTAATGGAAGATCTGCCACAGGGATTCTCCACACAGAGTGAAGCAACGAGACTGCCTCATGGCCTGTCAGATCAGGACTGCATTTCCCTGCGGTGCTGCGGCTGCTGGTCACGGCAGCTGTGAGCTGCCCCCCAGGTGCACTGTACTGTGTGCTTTGGGGTCTAACAACAGCAGCACATCGTTCATGAATGTTCCAGAGAAGATCTTGAGGAGGAACTAATGATTTGCAGTGACTAGGTTGAGAACAGGCCTCTTTCCTCCAGAGCAGTTTCTCTCTGGCAAACAGACTCCTGTACTCTCTTAAGGAGAGCACCTCCTTAAGAGAAGCACCTGTACTTTGAAGTTGCTTTCAAAAATACATTGCATGCCTTGTAGAAAACAGCAGGATTTCCTGACCAAAACACAAAATGAACAGCATATTCTATGTATTTTCTTGCCTGGTGTTGGATCTGGATTAATTTTCTTTTTCACACTTGAAATATGAAATGCAAGAGCATTTAACGTCAGATGTCTCAAATGACTGTGCAATACAACAGCATGCAAGTGACTACCAGCTTCTGAAAAAGTAGTAACTATAATGCCTTCTCCTCCTTGGGCAGTAGATGGGCATAGATATTCACATGGCTGGGTATATTAGGCTAGGTAGATTATTCATACATTTGCTGGTAAGGAATAGAAATAGAGAAAAATAGGATAGTGTTGCTACTCAAAAAAACCAACCCAACCCATGGTGCTGAAACTCTTCCTCATAGTTCTTTAACCAACAGTAGTGCAGTAATATGACATAGCTGAATTTGTCAAGGCACTAACATGTAAGTTCCTCTGCAGGGTAGAGTGTCAGTGAGAATTTAGGGGATGTTTGAATGTTTCTAATTTTGCACACAAACATTGACATCGTGCAGTACTGAATACATTTAGTGCATGTGCAGTAGGGCTTACTTCACTGTTGGTGGGAGATCTGTGAAACTAAGGGGAAGATTTTTTGAGTAAAGTGCTGGATTTGATTTGAAAAGTGTGTATTTTATTAGCAGAAGATCAGAGGCAAATATTAATTTTCATTGTTTTCCTTTACTCCTTGGTTATACTTAAAATTTCCATTAGTTTTGGAGCACTAGTGAGCAGTTCTGATGATTTGTTCTCTCTAATAATAATAATTATTATTATTATTTGGTAATCATACCTTTCTCCTCAGAAGGAGGAAATTGCTTTACCCTCAGAGCAGAGTTCTTCTCTTCTGATGTAGCCATGTGCAGACCAAGTGTTGACTCCAAGCCCCTTATTTCCAACTGGAAGTCATTTCTGGAGTCATTTGTCTCTGAAATCTGTTTCAGAATGCCAGAAAATATCTTCATTTGGTGCAGAGAGTCAAAATGATGACGTTAATCTAGGTGCCAAACCATGGCTAAAAGCAGATGAGATGAACACAGTTCTTGGTGCCATGTCAGTGGATTGGCTGAAAAAGAAGCATTTGACAGGATGGAATGTGATACTGTGAGATGTCCTGTGGATTTTCAGTCTCAATTTCCAATTTCAGGGAGGAGAACATTGCTATTATCAGGGAGAAATTCGAGGAAATCCTGTATCATTTGTTGCCTTGTCAACATGCCATGGATTACAGTAAGTCTGCTGTTTTGTTTTTACTGGCCTTTGATTATTAGTTTTTAAGGAAAATAAAGCTGTTTATAGTAAAATAAGTGCTATTTATTTTCCTACTAGTTTGTCACCAATATGAGCTACTTGACAATCTCTAGAAATAATGGGTTTAATTTGAACCTTGCAAAAGCCTTGTTTACTTTCAGAATTCATTGACAAAGTACACTATTTTTTTTAAGTGAGGATATATGACAGTGTATTGTTTTAAGATAATTTATTATAGAGGTAGAAGAGTAATGGTAGCTGAAAACATCGTATTCTACAAGACTGAAAAAGGCTGCTTGTATTGACACGAACCACTGGACATTGTGTTCTCTTATTGCTACAATGATATATTTTATCTTCCTTTTTTACTCTTTACAAAGGAAAGTGTCAGTTTAGAGTTTCTTTTGTCCTGTCCATTTTCTTCACAGAATCCCTGGCCTTAAGCTGTGTGCATGAGATAATATCTTTGATATAATAAAATCTTGAAGGATATAAAATTGTGCAATAATATTTTTTTAAGTACATCATTTTAGTAATAATATAATTAAAGCATCTGTCATCTGAAGGTTACATGCAGCTGTGTGTTGATTGTACAGCTTTTGGACCTGTCTACTTTTGGCACTATTGAAAAATATTAGTCAGGTTTTCAGAGCAACCAAGCTGATGCTGAGATCAGCTTGAAAAGTCATGGCAGCAAGTGAGCCTGTGTGGAGATTACCTGACCTTTGCCTTTTTCTGAGAAAGCAGGGCTTAGCTGATGAAAATCTTCTTTAGTGTATTTGCTTTCTCCAACTATTGTATAGTTTTTATATCAGCCATGTAAGTACACATATTTAAGTAGTATCTTCCTTTTATGTCTGAATATTCTTTGTTAGGAAGAGGGGGAATGCATGCATAAGTCTTGTCATCCTTGCACTTGTCTGACTTACAGTTGTGTTAATCTCTTTTATGACCAAGTATCTCAAAAAACCTGAGCCCAGTTTCAGAATGGATAGGGAGCCTAAAAATAGTAGCATCCTAATGCATCCTGAGCCACTGCAGGGCTTCCATTAGCAGTGATCCATTAGGTCTTGGCCCTTGGTAACTCCTAGGAGAAAAAGCAGAAAGGAAGGAGAGCCTGCAAATGTCCTTTCTGGCCCTCTTTTTGTAGGTTTGTTCTTAAGAATGACCCTCCTGCTGCTCTGTATTCTTAAATTACCCAATACACAAATTGGTCCCTTCTAAAACAGTTGTGTGATGAAAGATGCTTTTTTTTCCCTGTGTAATTCATCTCTTCCTTAAGAGGTGTGTGCCTTTCCCCGCCCTGATACAGTGAAGTTTCATCAGAGTTATCCTTCTCACAGGATGCAATGTGAAGCTTACTATGGCAGGCTGGTAATTCCAATGTGAGAAAGTAATGCTTTCCTGATCTGTCTTAAACTCACATTCTCTGACACTGCATTTCCATCATTACAACTAGCTCCTCCACAGTCGATTCTGAATGCTAAGTGAAACTTATACTGGCAATCAGGGCTCCTTAGCTCTGACCAGTTTGGAGCATCTCAGTAAAATAAGGGAAGCTGTGGATAGTTATCTTTAGTAAGGTCTACAGGGCAGGAGCTTTGCTTTCATGAATTTTAGGAAGTCCGTAAGACAGAAACAGATGCCTTTACTAGAATAACAAGCTTCATAATCCCAAAGTTCATGCTAACCTCCTCTCTTACTTAATACCCCTACATTTTGGCCAGTAGCAGCAGAACCTGTCATACATCTGAGAAAATTTTATGTTTTTTAAATCATAAATTATGAGTTCTCTCTGTTGGTAATGTCTGTGTTGTGGTCTTCCTTTTATTAGTTGAATTAATTGGATGACTGACTGACAGAATACTTGAAAAAGAGAAGAAATTGATCATTTCATGGCTTTGCTAATGATAACTGTGTTTCTGCTACCTTAATTCTGAGAAAGCTATTTTGTTTGGATTTTTTTTTGTTTCCTTGTTTTCTGTGGGATGTGCAGTAACCACAGTTTCCTATGAGTTAACACAAAAAACTTTAAATACAAAACACACTGGTTGCTGGGATATACATAAGCTATAGTCAGGCACGACTTGCAGTCCTGTTTCAGGGCTAGTTGCAGACACCAACCAGTTTGGTCTATGATTTTGCTGCCCACTGGTGGTGAAGATAAAAACTGCTGTTATTACTGTAAATTAAACTCATGACTACAAATTTGTTTGAAGAATGTAAATAATCAAAATCCAGATTTTGAAGTGGCCCGTGTTTTTCTGTTCCTTTCTCTCCAGCTCATACATGAGCATGTGATTTGTTCACAGAGCACTGAACTGTTTAAGTCTGTTGGAAAAAGGCCATGAATGCTTTGAGTGGCAAGTCAGAGCTGAGAGTCAGCTGTGAATATTACTCTTGTCACTGCTGAATGACTTGGTTAGAGTTCAGTGTTGGTGGGCCCAACAGTTGCGTGAGAAGCTGTTTACTTGTAGCACTTTGTCTTGTAAACTGTGCTTAAGCAAAATTGCAATTAGAGGGAAGGAAATTTTGCCTGAGTAAGAGGTGCAGTATATTCCCAAATCTCATGTTATTCCCATGAAAAGAAGCTCAAGCAGGTGCTAGAATATTTATCTTAAGCTATTTAGACAGTATTTTTTTTCTAAAGGATAGGCAAGGGTAATTTGAAAAGGTGAAACAGCTTTAAATTGCAGATACATCAAGTGTGACCATGAGTATATCTGACACAGTCAGTAACCTGAGCTACTACTGTGAATGCTACATTATTAACTCCGTAAGTGAATGATATTAAGAGAAGTATGCTCATAAATAGCCATAATAGTTTACAAGCTTAATATATCCTTATATTTCTTAATAGCCAGGAAAAGAATGTCAGTATTTTGCTGACTACATCTGGTCCTGTGCAGAACCAAAATCATTTTTTTCTGATTAAAAAAAGGAAGCTGCATAAGAAAAAAAAGTACCTGTTTTTGTTGTTTATAATTCTGCTGTTTGTTTTCTTTTGGTGCCTAAAAATTCCATAAGGAGTAATCTAAATAAATAAATAATCTTGCTTTCATACTGCTGTTGTGTGTCGTGTGCCAAGTTTGAATTTACAGCTCATTTATGGCCAAGGAGAAAGCCCTCAGTAGTGGCACTTTAAAAGGGACATGCTGATACAGACTAATCCCAGCCATGCATGTATGCCACAAAGGCAAAATTATTTAAAAAAAGAAATGCTGACTCGTTTATCAGAATGGTAGTGATAGAAGAAAAGCCTTTTGGTTTTATACTCTTACAGAGTAATGTCTGTATCAACACTTTCTTCTAAGGTGCAATTCAGCCACACTTGTGCATTCTGCATTATGCTGAAGACTACACCTCAGTGCACTACGTAGCTAAGTAAACTTAAGGTAACTCTTAAAAGAAAACATCCTTGCTGGAATGGACCACCTTTTGCTTTACATTTGAATGGTTATACAAAGGCATCTGGTGTTACTGTCACAGAATGCCTTCATCCATTAAAGAGTTTTAACAGTTCTGTTTGTTCTTCTTTTAGAGTTGAACTGTATGTTGGAATTTAATATGGAAAATTTGTGAGTGTGTGTGGGCAAGTGAAGTGACAGATTTTTCTGAGATACACAGCAGTGTGCTTATCATGAGTTACCTTCAAATTTCTGTGATTTAGAAGCTTTTATGCCATTAAGAAAGAGACCATGAATACTTTGCTAGAACCATGGGTATGGCAGAAGGCTTGCACCTCTGTGTCTTTTTTCACCACAACCCATTGGAAGCTTGTCTGATTGGGTTTCTTATATCTTACCATGAACGTCATATAATGTCCATATTGATATGATAATGTATATAGCTATTGATGATTCCTAGAAATGCAAACTTAGCTAACTCAATTGAAAAAGACCATCTAACACTATTACTGAAATGTCCAAAATAACCCTCTCTGCCCAAAAGAACCTTTTTGCCCTTTGCACTTGGTACTATATGAAATTACTGAGGAGAGAGTTAATCAAAACCATTAAAACCTAAGGATCCGTTCAATTCAGTAATATTTTAATTTAGGGAAAATCTGTGTGCATATTTCAAATATATGTGTTCCTAAAGCCATCCCTCATTTAGCTGTTGCAGGTAGATCTCTCTTGCATGGGAGCAGAGGCTCTGAACTGGATTTTCAGTTGGCTATATTAGCCAATTTTTGTGGTGATTTTGTGTTGTAGAGAAGCTTTGGAGAATAAAGAAGAGTCTACCTCACCATGGGAGAGAATTTCTTCCTTTCTGAAGTGAATAAAGAAAAGATTGACTCAAAATTACGTTCAGTTCCTTAAGCCATTTTTAACTACTTCCTTTGCTAAATATTTAACTATTTTAAAACATAAGAACTTCTTAAACTTACTTATGTGTTGCTCTAGTATTTGTTTATTAAATCAGTATTTACATTTCCTGCTCTCGACAGTGGCATGTTCTATGATGGAAATCATACTTACCTTATTGAGCCAGATGAAAACTACACTTCAGATGTAAGTAAAACTTACAGTAGTACTACTATGTTTGTTGAATACAGACATTCATGGGTACTGGGTAGACATAAGGCTCCAGGATGAAAGAGTCATACCCTCATTCCCAACTCATGTACCTCATATGTGAGTCCCCATCATCACAGACAAAAGTAGACCTTCAAAAATTAGACAGTGGTATATGTATATGTGTGTACTCTGTAATACTCAGATGTAGAGCAGTGCAGCCATGTGGGTTATGAGGGTCCTTCAGAGCCAGCAGGAGAAGCCTGTGAGTGCCCTGTCCCCTTCTCTGGCACTTCCTGCTCTGGATTTGTTATATCTCTCTCCTCCTGGTTCAGCCTCGACTCCAGTTCAGCAGCTCTTGTGACTCTCATTGATGTTCCCTGGGCAGCTCTCTTAAGCCTATCTCTAAGTGTGCTCAGCCACTCTTATTTGATGTACTCAGATATTTCAAATAAAAGTTCATTAGCTGTAGTGTTAGTGATCCCATCACAGTTGGGAAAAGGAGAAGGGTGTAGAGTAATGGTGCCTTGCGACTTGCATGTTCACTAGTGTAGGTGTTGGATAACAAGGACCTTTGGAAATGTCTGTTTAATGCTCCTGAGATGGATTGGTTTATCCAGGTTTAATACATGCAATTATTTACTATTTCAGGATGACCTTCATTTCCACTCTGTTTACAAATCCAAGTTGTTTGAGTTTCCTTTGGATGATCCACCATCTGGTATGATTTATTTAATATTCATGACTTACTGACTTGTTTTAGTCTAAAGCCAAATTTGTGAATCATATTTGATATATAATATACTGATAGTATATTTTCTATTTGTATATCTCATATTTTTCCCAATTAAATAAAAAAGCACTGAAGCAAAAGGATCTGAAACACTAAAAGCACTGGAAAACAATCTGAAGTGCTGACCCCAATGAATCAGACCTCTCCTACACCTTCATGTTGTGATGTATGTTTTCCTTTGACAAGTCCTGTGGTCAATAGACTGCATTATATGCTAAGCACTGAGGTAGCCTAAGATAATGAAAGTAAACCCCACATCGCCAGTGGTTTATAACCCTTCATGGATTTTTCCTGTATTGAGCTAACAGTGTGAATGCCGTGATGGGAGCATAAGCCTGGGAGACAAGAACTTGCCAAATATCATTGCTATTGAGGGGCTTTCTCATCTCCAGTTGGTTCAGCATCTTTCCCAGTACTGGCTGTAGTGTGAGTCATGCATTTCAGTACTGGTGAATGTGGGCAGAAGTGGTTTCAAGTGCTAATAGTGATGAATCCCCACAAACAGTTTATATCGTGTGTGGAGGGACAAGAGTTTTTAAAAAAAATGAGTTTTCACCTGGGAGGCTGGCTTGTTAATTGAAGCTAAAATTGCAGTGTTTGTGGCATATCCCCATTCTGTCAAGGACTTGCCAGTTTCACAGGTGCATTTTGCTACTTCACAAAATATATCCTAGATAAATAAAACTGTTCTTCATAGACACTCATTTTTGTAGAAACCACCTGTAGACTAAGTTCTTCAGGAGAGCTGCAGATATCCTGTCATCCTGTTACAAAATATTTGTCCTGTGGTAACAATTGGATCTGGGATCTTATGGTGCTGGGTACTGCACAGAGATGAATCCTTCCCTGGAGCACAGCATGTGCAGCTTTGTTAGTTGTTAAACAGAATCATTTAGAGAGCTAGAGAGAAAAAACAAGGGAAATTGCTACAATTGGTCCCCCTTGATTTCAGTTCTGAAGAAGGAATCTTTCTAAGTCTAAACAAAATAGGATCCCAGCTTGGTGCTTTATGTCCCTCATGGTAGCACAAAAGGCTCACACAGTGCAAGACGTCAACATCTGTATCATGAAGCTTCCTATGTATGTGCACCTTAGACAGGTACCATGGTTACTCCCTGTACTTGCGGAGATAGTAGTGTAATGAGAACAATTTATTGAACCTAAGGACAGATAATAAAGTGCATCTTTTCTCACACTTTCTAGATATGTCATTTGAAAGTTTGGAAATAATGCAACAACTGCTGAGTTTAAAATAAATCTTCTGTCTCAGGTTGTTAAAGTAGGAGACTGCTATAGCTGGTATTTAGTAGGTATCTATCAGCTGTCTTACAAGATTTCCTAATGGTGAATTTTTATGTTTCCAAGATATTGGAATAAAATTATTTTCTGCTTTTAAAATTATGAAATGGAATTAATTGCAAGTATAATCCACCAGTTTCATCTCCACCAAAGCTTCTTGATTTTCAAAAAAACCCTGTCAGAATAGGGATTCGGGGTTTTTCACAAAAATCTAGATTTGCTTGTACAGTTTTGATCAGCATATGACATAATTGAAGGTGTTTCCATTAGATTGAATTAGAATCACAAGACTGTAGAAAAGGTTGAAAAGAAAATGTAATTGTGGACTGCTAGTAGTCTTAATTATACAAATATTTGTAATGTGGATAAAAGTTGTAAGGTACTAATATTCTATCACTTTATGTTTAGGATCCCATGCATGGAGAAATAAACTTTTAACTCCCAGTCTCCTCTCCCACATGCCTATTCTTGCTTTTGTAAAACTGTTTGGAAAGGTGTTTCTGAGGTTTGTAGTGAAAGATAGGTAGATGTAATAGATTATATCCTTGTGAGGAATTAATTTTATTTTGTCTGTGATTACTCAGTATATCTTTAAGTCATCTTCCATGCATAGCCACAGGATGGGAGCCATCTGCACCACCTTCTGCTGTCCCCCTTCTCCCTGTGCCTACAGGACCTCTATCCTTCATCCTCCAACCTGCTGCACACCCTGCCCCAGCTTCTCCCTTGTTTCTTCCATATGCTGCCCCACCAGTGTCTCTGCTTCACACTGCCTCTTCCCTCCCAGTCTGAAGAGTGCTGACTGTTGTCTTGACTTTTTAATTTCTTTGAATGATATTTGCAATTAATTGGTAATAGTATTGTTATGATTGATTTTTTTTTTGAGTGCTACAGCAGAATACTTGTTATTAGTAGCAAGAACTGTGCTAGATTATGTTATCAGTATTTCTTATATTCCTTATGCTCTCAAAGTTCAATATTGGTTTTGCTGGCCTAAGGAGATCTTCCTTGATGTCAAGATTTTCTTCTTATTTTCAAAAGAGTGTGTGTGTGAGCTAAAATCTCCATGCAACAATGCATTAGGAATGGACTGGCTGTATCATCAACTTCAATATTGATGTTAGAAAAGAAAAAAATAAATAAAAATCAAGTAATGTGAATTACTCAATATCAGTGATAGTAAAAGTGCGTATTATTATGCCTCAGTTCAAAGGCAACATACTTTTTATATCATGCTTCTTGAGTATTAAAAAAAAAAAGAAAAAGATTGCAGAAAAAAAAATTAATTGTACTGTACTTTGCAATGGTCTTAGGAGGTAATGAGAACTTTAAATAAGGAAAGCATGGATGGATGATTTGGCATGCTTAGAGCATTTGACTTCATCAGTTAGTAGACTATATTTTTTCTCACAGTCTGTATTGAGCCATACAGTGCCCTGGCGTGATCTTAGATGACACTATGTTATTGAAGGTATTGCTTTTCAAATAAAGCCTAACAGATGTCCTTTTCTTTTGAGGTCACTTGAAAGATGTGTAGATTCAGCACTTAAAGACGTGGTTTAGTGGGATGTAGCACTGTTAGGCTTACGGTTGGACCTGATGATCTTACAAGATTTTTTCCAACCTAAATGATTGCGTGGATCATTACACTTTTAAAAAGTAATATAAAATAATTTCCCATTAAAATTTCCAGTAGGCTTCCTCAGCTGTTTGCATTTCCTGTGATTTTGCTGGTCACGTTCTTTTGCCTGAGGGTCCCTGGCTGGAAATGCACCCTGCATGAATTCATCCAGCTTGTGATTTATAGCACAGTGTTATTAATGGTTGCATCATTCCCCTCCAGAACTGACTGACTTCCCATGTTGGGTAAAACAATCACATTGGCTGGTAAAGATATCTGAGACCCTATATAGATATTGTAAGTTTTTATTTTATTGATTGAAAATCTGTGTTTTTACCACTTTTATTAACTATGATCTAAAACTTAAAATGACAGATTGAGAACTGGTTGTGTGGCACTATAGCACAGACTAAATTAACCAACATATGTAAAGCATAATCCAAACCAAATCTGTAAAAAAAATTGTCAAGATTTAGTTCCTCTTCATTGTGAGCTCTAGAGACTGCAGGTCTTAAAGCAATAAATAGGGAACCTTGGATGCAATTTAATTTATTTCGAGTACTTTTTGTGAATAAAATCCTCAAGTGCACTGATGTAAACCACAAAAATATTTTTAAGCAAAGGATCTGTGATTGTCCATGCCCCTCCACAAAATGGTATCTGTAAACTTCATGCAGAAAAAATGACAGTTTAATCCCCAAGATGTAGCCAGGACAATACCAGTTAGACATGCATTGCTTTCCTGGTTTGTCTTATCAGTAACCAGCCACTTCTGGTTAAGGTTAGTACTTATGCCTGATAATTTCTTGTCAGGTGGGCAATTCAGCTTTGTGTTTTAAGGTTTTGCTGATATGACAGCCCTGTCAAATTCCTATCAGCATTGTTTTTAATTCTGTTTGAACCTCACACAGAAATTTCACAGTTAATATACAGCAGGTGGGAGGTGGAGCTGTGAGAAACTTTCCTGTCTCACTAGTGAAACTGAACTGTTCGGGATTTTGTAACACAACCAAAAGCTGTGTGCAAAGGTGTGTGAACTGGAATTCCCTTAATTTACACGGCTCCTATAGTGCTGTCTGTTTCTCTGCAGGACTGGTAAAGTCCTGCTGGAGTACTGAAAGTGGTTTTCAATTCCTGGATAATGAAAGGATGTCCAAGGGTGCAGAAAGCATAAAGGAGAGAAAGTAGTCATGGGCAAAACACATATTACAAAGTAAACAACTGCAAACATTTAATTTGTGTGTCTCAAAAAGATACCTTCTTGGGATAATGTGAATAGTAAACTTGTTTATACAACATAAGGAATGAGATTTGTGTTGCATAGAGAAATGTGTGGCAGGGACTATGAATCTAAAATTAAAGATGGAAAAATACTTCATGGACATTTAAAAGGGTAAGAGCAGGTATTGTCTCCTGCATAGCTTATAATGTGTCCCTTTCCATGAGCAGCTAATAATAGATTTGGCAAAAGGGATTTGGCAAAAGAATAAAGTACTTGGTGCTTATGATTAGATGTTTAAGAAATTAAAGACACAGTGGGATTAGCAGGGAGGGATATTGTATTGATAGTGAGCGATGCCAAAATCTCATAGGGTTTCTCCCAACTATAACATACTTAACTTTGTGAATGTAATCGTCTTAAAGCATTAATTCTGCCTTCCATGCTCTTCTTATTAATTTAGGTAGCTATTGCAAGAGCTCTGTGAATGTCTGCTGAATTCTTGAAATGTGATTCACTCCATGGAAGCACTTTGCTAATAATATTACATGGCCAGTGTCGGTGAAGTTTTGGTGTAAAACATCTGCTGTGCTTTCTGAAGCACAGCACCCACAGATCATCTGTTTCAGCAGACCCAGATTATCACTAGTAGGGTTTTTAATAACAACTCTGTTACTGAGAAGCATCTGTAACATTGCATCCTTTCTAGCTGGAAACTTGAAAAGCTGAGTTGTTACTGCATCTGATGTGCAGAAGAATGCCATGCTACTGTCATGTAGCATCATGGTCACTAATTGCTGGGCTGTATTCTTGTAAATTCTCTGTATTTGCCTGTGTTTTCTGCTTAGAGTTCTGGCAAATGAATACTACATCGCAGACGTTTGTTGTAAAGCCAAGACACAAAAGAAGCAAAAGGCAGGTATGTGCCAATGCTCTTGTTTTTAAGTAACGTGCCATCAAGTTTGTTTTGTGTCTGCCGAATTAATTTGTTGAGATGGAGTCCTGCTGTTGCTGCTGGTTTGGCATGAGGTCTCTGTATCAACAGAGCTATTACAAACAGAGGTATCTAATGCTGAGAAAACATTGTTGGGTTCTCTTGAACATTGCCTACCCAAAGAGTCATAAAATTCTTAAACACTTATAAATGGAAAATGAAAAAATAGCTTTTTTTTTTGTAATCATTTTGAGTAAAGAGTTTTATCAGAAGCTCCAAGTTAATGAAACATTAACAAATATTTTTTTATGTTGCAGTGGTGACAATTAATTACTTTATCTCACTTGACTTTGATTTAAAATAAATATTCTAAACTGAGAGTTCATTCGCTGTTTATTAAAGTGGGGGAGCAACTAAGTGCAAATGTTTGTCTGTACCCTGGAAAGAGAGCAGCAATTCTTTGCAATTTAGGATTGGATTTAGCTCAAATGACAGTACAGGTCGAAACCAGAGGTGGGTCAGGGGGTCGGAACAGTGCAGGGAAAAATGAAATGCTGAGAGCAGTAGGAGAAGAAGCTTTAACATCTTCAACTACAGCAAGTCTCTCGGAGGCAAAAGAAAAGTGAGAAAGACATTGGAGAAATTCCAGAATTCATTCTTGAGGGTCTCAACTTTATCAGGTGATTTGCTACTTTTCTATAAACTATCATTTTTCTGCATTTTTAAATCATAACAATGTAATAACTCTCCTGGAAAACCCAGGAAAACAAGGACTCCATGAAGAATCATAGTCATAAATGTTTCTACATGCAAAATAAGCATAATACAGAGGTGAGTACTGTGTTCACTGTGTGAATCGAGCAGTGTGCAAATAAATAATAGAATTGTTACAGAGATTTTTCTTAAAGAATGCAGGAAAAATCCCTTTGTGGAAAAAAAAAGTTCTTAGGTGACACAAGGCATTTTACAGATACAGGTCCCACTGAGGATTCTCTTTCTTTAAAAAAAAATATAAGCTTGGGAGTCGATGGGTTGAAATACTTGATTTCATTGTTTAAGGTCATGTATGGGTTTTGGTAGAGGTGAAGGAATTTTTGAAAATGATGCAACTAAGCACCAGAAGTTTCATTCTGAGACCAGAATTAAGACAACAGAAAAACTGTATGCATGAGAAGTTTGATTTCTGAAGCCATTTATAGTTACCAGTTACACTCTCCCTGTACTATTAGACTCTTACAGTTGTACTCTCTCTGTAGGTTCGTCAGATTCCACGTAAAATAGAAGAGGAAACAAAGTACATTGAGTTAATGATTGTAAATGATCATTTAATGGTAAGACTGACACACTTCATCATTTTACAGTTTATTATTGTCATATCTGGTCCATAAAGGAAAACAATAAAGAACAGTGTATGGCCAGAATAAATTCAGTATGCCCTTAAGATAAGAGATTACAGTCTCATTAAATATTGATGAAGTTGCTTCTGAATTTTGGCAAGGTACTTTCACCAAGAATGCAACCGGCCAGAATATCAGAAAAAAAGGTAATAGATTAAATCTTTCTGTCGTAAAGTAAC
Organism: Megaceryle torquata; assembly: GCA_024611175.1. Lineage (NCBI taxonomy): Eukaryota > Metazoa > Chordata > Aves > Coraciiformes > Cerylidae > Megaceryle > Megaceryle torquata. The sequence goes on from JANIJG010012616.1 coordinate 72,139, forward strand.
TAATGCCAGTGTGACTTAAGGTGATGATTTTCTTTCTGGCTTTCTTGAGTACTTCTCTTAGTTATAGCCACTCAGCAATGAATAATGCAGTTACTGCAGTTGTCCAGCAGCTGTTGACTAGTTTTTTTTTATATGTCCAAATCAAGATAGTGAAAATTATTTTGTTAAGCTTCTATACTTTCACTGGGACAACCTAATTAAGGTCTTCAATGTAATGGAAAGAGACACAGTAAAAATTGGTGTATTGAAGAAAACCCATGCTCATTCAAGTGGGAAAGGGCACAGAGTTATGTAGGTGAATATGATTAATAATTAATGAATATTAAAGGAAATTCTGAATCCTTTGTCACCTTGCAGTGTTCAAATTCATTGTGTTTCTGGAAGATGTGTAGCTCTCAAAACACAGGTAGGATTTGATCTTGAAGTAACTGGATAAAGTTCAAAGATGGTGGTGCCCTTCTGACTGGTGACATGAGTTGATCCTTTATGGCTTTAAAAATCAAAATATATTTATAAATTTTATCTACCTTTGCAGCTTCTCTTAAGCAGTACCCAAACTTCCAAAGAGAGCTATCAGAGTGTACAAGTAATGTGCTGCCATGCTTGGACAGTGTACTCCATCAGCTTAGTTTTGTGAGCATAGCAATAAATTCTTGGATTAAAATGGACAATACTTGATGCAGAATTCCCTAAATTGGTGTCATTGAATGTGATCCTGAAGACCTGAAGCCACAGCTTTCCCTTTGGGACCTTATTTGTCTGAACTGATTCACCCCCAAGGACAATGTTTCTTAATTTTGGTTAATTACAGCTACTGCAGGACTCAGTCCACTTAGGAGTTTATTCTCTGAAGCGAATACCAGTGAACATCAGTGCACTGCATTCTCTGCACATAGGAGTACCTAGACATCTGTCTTCAGGGTCATTTTATAGCACTGCATTACAGATTTCAGAAAAGGTGTTGTTGAAGTCTGATTGCTAAAGTGGTTTGAACCAATTACTGGGCCATTATGGGAGTGTAAAATTGTAAATGAAGAAATCCAGAAGACAGCTTAAGAGAGAGAACTGAAAACAAAATAGTAAATCAGATAGACTAAAATATGGATGAAGACACTTCTGGGGTGAAACCTCTGCAGGAGCCTCAACTGTGGAAGTTGTGTTGCTAATTTCCGCATTGGTATTTGGCATTAACTTCAAAATTGCCAGTAGTGAAGATAGTGAAGAGAATAACATTACCCCCTTCCTATAGCATTTTTCAGTAAAGAACTTCGAGTACTTTCCAAACAGGAATTAATAGATCCTCATAACAGCTGTTGTAAAGTATATAAGTAATATGCATTTCTGAGCAGTTTTCTACTATTGCTTATTAACATAACGTTCAGTAGGGAGAGCAAACCTTGCACAGGGGTTTTACTGATGATGTAGTTGCTTTTTACTTTGTGCTTTTTGGAAATGAAGTTTGTTTTTCTGAAGTCTATCTATGTAACTTGTCTTTATTTGTTTCACAGTGCAAAAAGCACCGCTTGTCAGTTGGCCATACCAACAGCTATGCTAAATCAGTCGTGAACATGGCAGATTTAGTAAGTATCACTCCAGTAAATGTTCTTTTATGTATGAGTATGTAATTCTTCTACCAATAGATGCAGGAGTTGTCAGTTTATGGTATACCTAATAATAACATATGTGAAGATCACAAATTTTCATCTAGAACCACAGTCAACCACCTATAAGCCTTTGTCTAACATAAAGAATTAGAGATTTTTTTGTGGCTTCAGACATTAAAGTATTCTGTTGGATCAATCGCTCGAGTCTGAGTTTTAAAGAACACCTTAGATATGACAGTTTTTAACACAGGATCCCAGTGTTGATGACCTGAAACCCGAAAGACAGTCCGAAATGAGAATGCACTAAAATTTCTCCAGAAAAAGTGCATTTGAGTAAATGAGATTAAATAGGGACATACAGATGGATTATGTGGCTTATATTTGTGATGCTAAATTGGATGAGCTGCTGGCTCTTGCACCTCACCCCAGAGACCATTTGGTGTGTGTTAACCCCAGCATTGAAAGGATGCCCCTTTTCTCATGATTCAGCCAGTTTAAAGTTTAATACTCCCGTAGAAGTATGTAACAGTGACAACTGTTGTTTTACAGAACACTGTCTGGTATAAGAGGGCCCTTGTGTGTCACTGCCTGGACGTTATAAAAGACCCACTAATTCCAAATCTTTTAACTATTTGGAATGTTTCTGTAGTAATTTTTCAAAAATCCCATCCCCCTTCTCTGCATCTCTGCCTGTGTAGGACCTACAAGGGATTTTTTTGCAGGCTGAGAGAGCTGATTGAAGAATTTGGCCTAAAATTTAGATTTTACTTTCTTTTCATGTCTTTTTTGTTGATTTTCAGGGAAATAAGATCACCTGGGAGAGCCCAAAGTGTGCTAGAACAAGCTAAATATTTACTTAAGTGAAAATGCAAGCTATTACAAAAAGGGGTAAAACTCACCTTTATTCTATTTGACATAATATATTTGTTCATTCTGTTAATGTGCTAGATATATAAAGAACAACTTAACACCAGGATAGTATTGGTTGCCATGGAAACCTGGGCTACTGATAACAAGTTCACCATATCTGAAAACCCCTTGGTGACCCTACGTGAGTTTATGAAATATAGGAGGGATTTTATCAGAGAGAAAAGTGACGCAGTTCACCTTTTTTCGTACGTAACCTCATGTGATGTTTTTATTACTGGGTTTTTTCTTTCCTGGGGGGTTGCTTACCTCAAGTGGTTGATGCATCTCCTTTCTGTCGTGTGTGTAATCCACAGTAATTCAGAAAATAACATTTCTGATGGGGAGGTGGGAAAAAGTTAATGCACAAACAGCCTGCCATTGCAACTAGAGGTTTGACTCTCATTTTAGTTTTAATATACTAAGCCCAGCTGCATGTGTTATTACCGTTCATTATTCTGTGCAGTTATCTACTCTCCAATTGCAGTTACCTGGAAGGTGATGCATGGTTGCACCTTGGAGGTTGACTGCTTTGGCAGTAGATCATGGACAGCAGTGCTGTATTATTTAAAAGCAGAACCAATTAAGTTTCCTGCTTAAAAAGCACTATGGCTGCTTTACTTTGTTGAGTGACCTGCAGGCTTCAGGATTCCTGAAGTGTTTCAGATCCTTGAAACAGTTTGTTTTCCAGAGAGACGTGCTGTAAGAAAAGTAAGCTAGGAGAAATCTTATTTTCTCTAAATGTTTTAATTGTTTTGGAAATAAAACTGATATGATAAAATATCTGCAAAAATAGAGGAGAGAGAAGTTCATGGTTGAGATTTTTGATCCACGTGAGACAGGCCAGATGAATTCCTCTGTGGGAGTCTTTAACACTGCTGTCCCCTCCGCAACCATACTCATATACTCTACAAAAATACATCAACACCATCTACACAACCACTGCTCCCA